>MU227701.1:2664411-2678520 GCA_018584345.1 Thuja plicata
AGCTCTTCTCAAAACTCGCTCCTCTACCTCTTCCTCTTCTCCAAGATGAATGAATAATCCTAGCTAGTCTAGATCCACACACTGGTAGGAAACCCCAAGGAAGATCTAAACTTGTGCTCGCAAGTCCACCAAGCAATCCCCTTGTCCCCCAAGCCGCAGCCACTAGCTCTTCTCAAAACTCGCTCCTCTACCTCTTCCTCTTCTCCAAGATGAATGAATAATGACTAAAGACTTCCCCCACAACCCCTACTTATACCAATCTAAGCCATAGGTCGGCCCTGAACATAAATTAAATACAAATACCAAAATTAAATGCCACAAGTCGGCCAACAACAACAATTAAATGCCCAAAATAGATGTCTTAGTAAAATCGCGATATCTCCTAGCTCCGGATGAATTAGGACTCATGCTTCGAACCGTAGGTAGAAATATAGGCCTTATTTAATCCCTGAAATTTGCACCCTCTAATTATTTGTGGAAAATTACTTATATGGATTGTAATATGCACCAAATTCCTAAGCAAGGCCGAGCTCCTCCTAGACCATGCCGAGCAACACAGACCATGCCAAGTTCCAATAAATACATCAAAACCAATTACCCAAGACCCAAGTAGGTCCACACAACTCTACCAAATCCCTCAAACATGAAAATAAGTCCACACAACTCCATAAAATCTCCCAAACATGCAGGATAGACAACTACCCTGGGATGCTCCTGCATCAAGAATATATACACAAAGAATATAGGAGAGCCAAGGGCTGAAGCATATATACATGCGATATACATAAATATAAATCATTTGCAGATTTTTACATAGATATAGACAATATTAACACATGGATAGAAGCTACCCTAAAGAAATATACAAAATGTACACTAATCTATAGCTGTGCAAAGGGTGGATAACCCTCTGGATGAGCCAACCCACCAATGGGTGGAAAACTAGAAGTAGAAGACGCAGAAAATAGAACCACAAGCCAGAACAAAACAAGACCAAAAACCAAAATAATGAAGGTAGGAACCAGAGGACCTACTTGGAAATTGGAAGAACAGTAAGGAGAGAAGGTACTAGGACCGCTCTACAATGATTTCAACCTTCAGTGATCACAAATAGTCACCAAAAATCAACTCACAATTATCCACTAAGCTCAAAGTAATTTGCACTTAATCACATTTCAAATTGCCAAGGAATTGCTCTGAAATCTCTAAGTGTTTTAATCACGGTAACTGTGAAAGTGACATGTAATTTCTATTTATACCCAAGGTAAAAAGAAAGTTACCTTCTTTCCTGCAAACCTTGGAATAGGAAGACTTCCGAACTCCGGGCTTGGGGAATCCGTGCAACCATACCTCTTCGTAAGGAAAAGACATCGTGGCAGGGAATCCCAGAGTTTGGAATGTGACTCTAGAAGATAAAAAACCAACTCTGGGACTGGGTACCTAAGAGAAGAAAGACAAAAGAAAAAGAAAACAAACCTCACGGGAGGGAAAACCCAAAGAAGAAAACAACAAAAACAAAAAGACAGAAAACAAGGCAAGAGCCAGAAGCAAAAAGGCGGGACCCAACTTTTTGCACACAAAATGTAGGGACAGGTATGTAGGGCATAACAAATGGCGACTATCTAGGACAAATTCCTTAGCACATTGAAGAACCATAGAATCTCTGGTTAGAAAAACTAGAACCAATCATTACTCAGAGCATCCTGTTTGTAAGGCATGAAGCGTCTGAGAAAAATTCAGCTCATACATGATTTAATCATTGGTCTTTTGTTAGTCTTGAAGTGTGTGCTTTGAAAGAGAATGAATCTGATGATGTCTAGGAGAAGCAAAGAAGAGGCACTAAATATATCAATCCAAAGTCGTCAAATTTGCTTAGTTCTCCCGGATACCAGAGTTTTCATCCCATCTTTTCTTTCCTTGGTATTTTATTATTTTTTGGATGGGAGGGCGGTACTTCTTTCTCCATTAAGCTTGAGCTTAGCTAAATTTAATGGTGGTACTTCTTTCACCCTTCTACCCACCTCAATTTGCTAAATGGGGAAGGAAAACTCTAGACCCAGAAAGAATTTTAAAAGTTTAGACTTGGGCCAACAAACCAGTGTGACCGATCTACTTTCGGTGTCTCTGATTACTTGTTCCTTTTGATTTTGTTCTAACTGATTGCTAGACTTCTAAAGATAAATCTGATGAAGATTACTCATAGCCTGCTACCAAACTTACATGATAACTCTAGAGACCGGACCAATTCCACCATGCTAACAATACATTCTGAATTCAATCATAAATGCAAAAAGTATCATCCCGGAGACTAGATGTTATGCAAAGCATACCAGCCTACAGGAGGGGATAGAAACACTGGAAACCCAAAAAAAGAAAGAACAAAACCTAAAGTGAAGAAAAAAGGAAAGGGGGCAGTCCTGAAGGACCACCAACAAATCTATGTACAAGACAAGGCACCCCAAACGGGGCACCGAGAATGAAATATTTACAAGCAAGATGATTTACATATAGTGCAATTCTGGACAAATCTGCCTCATTCAAAATAATGTTTGAGGAACTATCCATTGACATGCAATGGGATGGGTTCCCCGGTCATGGTACTAAGGTGATAGGTATTTTCCCCGCAGATTTCTGAGATCAAATATGGTCCAAGCCAGAGCTGTTAGAACTTAGTGTGCTTCCCTTTCTTTTCCTAGGCTTTATCCCACAAGAGGACCAAGTCTGAAATATGAAATTCCTTATACTGGGCTCTTCAGTCAAACCATCATTCTACCACTACTTGGTGATGTGCAAATTGTTCAAGGGTTGCATCTCTTTGTTCTTCCATCCTCACTGAATTCAGGAGCCGAACCTCCATGATGTTATCCCAGTTGCTGAATTTCTGCATGAACAGTAAAACCAGGATTTGTAAGTTAATGGGGAACACTGGGCTCTGGCCATAAACCAGATGGAATGGGTATGTCCCCAAGGTGGCCTTAAATCAAATGCGATCCACCCAGAGGTTGAATCTCAACTTTTGGTGCCAATCCCAGGGATTCTATTCTAATAGGTGTTTGATCACTTCAAGAAAAATTTTCTTAGTTGATTCAACAACACCATTCCCTTGGGGGTAATAGTTGCTAGAAAAATTCAGAGTGATCTTCTAGACATAGGTCCATTCTAGTAACTCTGCTGAAGAAAATTCCTGACCATCGTCACACACTATAGCGAAGGGCATTCCAAATCTTGTGACGATGTTTTCTTCCAAGAATTTGATAACTACATTTGTCGTGTTGTTTTTACAAGGTATGGCTTTAGACCACCAGGTGTAGTAATCAGTAGCAGTTAGGATATATTGGTGGTTGGAAAATGAGTTGGGGTTAATTTCCCCGATAAAGTGAAATGCCCATTAGGAAAAAGGACTAGCTTTGAAAACTGGTTGCAAAGGCATGGTTGGGTTTTGCTCATGATGTGCCATGGTTTGGCATGTATGGCACTTCTAAACGTGAGTGTAAACATATTTAAAGATACAAGGCCAATAGTATCTGGCCTGAAGGATCTGATGAGCAGTGGCATCCACTAAGCCATGCCCGGTTCCAAACTGTCTGTGGAATTCTTTAATTATTTTTTCAGCTTGAACCCTGTCGACGCACCAGAGGTACACTCCCTTATAATTCCTGCAGAAAAGCATGGAGTTTTTTATCATGAAGTGTGCACTTTTCAACCACAAGGCATGACATTTGTTGGGAGGAAACCCCTCCAGGCATCTATTATTTAACAATGAATACACCAGATCGGTGCACCACTAATATCGAGTGATAGACTCCACTATGTATGTCTGACATTTGATGTGGGGAGTCTCTTATGCCATCGCTCTACATAGTCCCTAGCCTCTGACTATTTTCATGGGTTGCATTTCCAAATTGTATTCTTGGAGGATGGCCATCCATTTCCCCCATCTTTCACCCAATTCACTCTACATCAGCAGAGATTTCACCGCCTGGTCTAGAATGATGGTATGCACCTTTCTCTAGAGAATGTAATGCCAGAATTTCTTCACGACGTGAACAAGAGAAAAGGCCTGCTTTTCCAATGATGAATGCCAGACTTTGGCATTTTTGAAGGGGGAGCTCATGAAAGCTATTGGTCATTCTTCCCCTTCGACCTTTTGGGTCAACACTGTCATGGCAGAATACGGTGAAGCAAAGGAATAAATATAGAAAGGGAGGGAGTAGTCTGGACTAGCTAGAACCGGTGCCTCCATTATCATCTACTTAATTTGGGAAAATGCTCACTTTGCTTTAGGACTCCACTCAATTTTGGTATCTTTCTTCATCATCTCATTGAGTGGCTTTACAATCTTGACAAATCCAGTGATGAACCACCAGATAAAGTTGATCTTTCTAAAGAAAGACATCATTTCCTTCTTACCGCCAGGCATTTGTAGGTTTAGCAGTGCTTCAACTCTCTTAGGGTCGATGGATATACCCTTCTTAGAGACAATATGCCCGAGCAACTTCCCTTTAGTGACCCCAAATATGCATTTCTTAGGGTTGAGGGATATTTCATACCAGAGACATGTCTTGCAAATCTGGGCAAGGTGGGCAGAATGATCATGCCTGTCCTGAGAAAAGACGGTCACATCATCCATGTAAATAAATATACACCGATTCACAAGGCCCTCGAACACAATGTCCATGGCCTTCTGGAATGTGGCCCCTACGTTGATCAAGCCAAAGGGCATTCTTTGGTAGGCAAACATTCCCCACTTGGTGGTAAATGTCATTTTGTCTCTATCTTCAAACTTAACCATAACTTGGTTATATCCAGAGTATCCATCCAAGAAGGACATCATTTGAGATCCATTCACGATTTGTAATACCTCATCCAATGAAGGGAGAGGATGATTATCTATTTTGGAGGCCTTGTTCAAATTTTGGAAATCGACACAAAGGCAGATCTTGCCACTCTTCTTCCTCACAGGGACTAGGTTGGCAACCCACATGGTATGCCGAATTGGAAAGATTATCTAGGCTGACAGTATTTTTTGGACCTCCTGATAAATCAGGGGCTCAATTAGTGGGTTGACTGGTCGTTTCTTTTGCAGCAAAGGCTTAGCATTAGGTTTGAGTGGGATGGTATGAGTCATAAAGGATGTGTCATTTATCTTCAAATCTTCATACCCCCATGTGATCACTTCTATGTATTCATGGAGAACTACAAGAATCTTCTCCTTCTCCTCAGGGGAGCAGGAGGTGCCAATATGTATCATTTTCTCTTCACCGGGGTGGCTGATGTTCACTTTCTCAAGTTTTCCTCCCTCAGAGGAGGATGATATCTTTTCCCAGCCCCGAGGGTTCAAGTTGAAGATTCATTCAAGTGTGACCATCCCTTTAGGAATGGTGTTGGTCGGTAGGTCCATTATCCCATCATCTTCATCACCCTACCCAATTTCATCATGATCTTTTCTTCCACTATCTAGTCCTCAAAGACACCAACATTGGCCATGAAGGCCAAGATATGTTGATCGTCCTCAAAGACCTAAAAATGGGTGACATTATCTAGAATGGGTGGGGTGGGGATCATCTCAACAGAAAATATTTGGAGCCATGAGCCATCCATGGGCTCAAGTGTACTAGCAGAAATAGCAAGGGAATTCGGGACATAGTTCTGTCTCTGGGAAATAAGATCGATGCCAAAGGCATCAAAATCCTTAATAAGGCTCTATGCCTGGTTGTGGTATGCAGCCAGCCTCTTATCGTGAGAGGTATATTGACTCTAGACCTATTTGACAATCAATTTTGAATCACCCAGGGCCCAGAGGTGAGTGATTCCTTTCCTTAATGCAAACAAGAGCTCGAGAACCATGGCATCATACTCTGTGACGTTGTTTGTGTAGTTGAACTGTAGCCTGTAGGATGCAAGGAAGGATTTCCCCCGTAGGTTGATTAATTCTACTCCGGCCCCATAGCCCTATTTGGATCGGGACCCATCGAACTTAAGGGTCCACAAGTCATCATTTGTTGTCTTGGGCTAGGAAGACGAAGTGGTCTTTGGATTATTTTTGGGAGGCTTAGGAGGAGTTCCCTCTAGCGCTGATGGTATGTGGGTGAGGTTTACCTTTGGAGAAATCTCTAGCTAGGATTCCCAGACAAATGGTGCTGAAGGGGTTCTGTCAGTAGAAGTACTGAGTCCCAGAGAATTAGCTATGTGTTCTTTTCTTCGGAGGGCACCAATGTGCCAGGCGGCGACGGTAAGACAAGGCTCACACTCTAGCTCCAAATTTTTCTAGTAATGCACCTAGAACCAAGTGCCGGACAAGAGTGTGTTGGGGGTCTCTATGACAACCTAAGAGTTAACCTCGACCCTTAATTTTTCTTCTAGGTCCTGGGTCCTCTGCAAAACTATGGGCTCCTCCCCGGGGGTGAAATTGAATGTTAGGATCTCAAGGGGTTGATACACCCTAGGGGAAGTCTTAGAGAATAAGACCTCATTCACCCTCCCAACTTTGGTGAGGGCCTATTTCATCTAGGGCTCACTTTCAACCTAGATCTTGTTAGATTCTCCTTCCCAGGGGAGCCATAAGTGGGAGAAGTCAGTTGAAAAGTATCTGTTTAGGGACTTAGACCAATTCTGACTTAGCAACATCCCATAACTCTCTAGAATATCCACCACTTGGATATCAATTATGCTGGCTATCCTGGGGTCCTAGATAAGTTGAATCCAAACATTCTTCAGTTCACCCACCATTTTTGCAGCAGTCTTATCCATTTGGATCACTGTACTGTTAGACGTGGTGGGTCAAAATCTGAGCTTCTGGCATATGGATAGGGGCATGATTTTTCCCAAAGCCCCAGAATCTACTAGGCAGTTGTGTATATTTTTCCCCTGTATGTTCAGGCCTAGCATAAAGGGAGGATCTTCAATATTTCTTCGGAAGACACCTGCGTTGGCATCCTCAAAAGAGACAATCTTGGGTGGGTGGCTGACGGATTTCAGGTTTCCCAAGAGTTTCAGAAGAGACTTGTTCTACTAGGGACAGTTTGAAAAAACCTCCATCAAGGTCATGGAGGCGGTGGTTTGTTCTAATGCCTTCATAATGTCAAACCTTCCTCTTGAGAATTGGTGGCTTCCTCCGACCAAGTCCTTTGCTTGGTTAGAGCTAGGGCATTTTGAAGGGACAGACCAATCGGTCATGCTATCCTGGGGAGGAGTATCCTTGAAAGGTGTGGGTGTGTAAACTGGTCCTTTACCAACTTGACTCTGAGTGTTGTAAGGAGCCCTTGGGTTGGTGAAGGCATTGGCCTCAAAGGCTAGAATTGACTCATCAAAGAATCCCTATTGTTCAGATTCTTCTTCATTTTCTCTTGCGGTCCCAAAGAAGATGGTCTCACAGGTGAATGCACCGTGAGTGGGCTCTTGCACAATAGGTTCTAGGGGAGTAGGATCAAACACTTGTTGTCTGTCCAGTTGGGAAATCATGATGACTTTCTCAAGCGTGACATAGTTTACCTCATTGTGGGAGCCTATGTCATGCAATCTATGCCATTTGGTCATGGGTTGGAAGTCTACGAATAGTGTGAAATGGGACGGTCTAGCACCATTCTAATTGGTATTTTGGTTTGGAGGCAGACCTCCAACATTTGCGTTGTTGTTCCATTGTTGTTGGTTGGGTCGGGGCCTGTTGCTGAAATTTTTTCCTCTAACATTGTTTTTTCATTGGCCAGAGAAAATATTCCCTCTCTGGGAATTGGAATTCTAGGGTGTGTAGGACCCTACATTCAGTTGACCCATTTCCAAGTCAGCATGGAAAACATTTATTAGAGGGATTCAAACTCGACGGTCAACTCGATATTTGCATCACAGTACGATGGTTGTTGTTGTTGGTTCCCTAGGAAAGTGAGAACATTCACCAGAGTTGAGGACGACGATCCTCTAGCTGCAGATGACTGGAAGAAAGGAACTCTGAGTGGTTGTGTCTGTGGTTGTTTCATTTGCTGCGGCTGGTTCCAAGGAAAAGATTCTAGGCCCAGTATTGTCTGGGTTTGTGATGGATATACGTATCGGGCTTGCTGGTTTTATCGATGGTGGTGGGAGATTCATGGCCATCATAGGGGCTCCCATTGCCAGATTGGGGTTATATCCCCTAGCTTAAGAAGTTCCATTGGGGATCTCTTTGAATGGCATTCTCTACCCAATCTCGCCCAGGGATTTGTTAAGGCCATGAGACATTTCTAAGGTTAGGTTGTAAACCTTTGCCAAAGTATCCTGATCACTAGGGGTGGTAGTTCTCCAAAGGAGAGTGGCAACAAAGGGGTCCATCACATTAAGATAGGTCTGGATAGTCACCTCTACAGATGGGATGAAGGGACTCATGCACCATTTCAAGGTGCATTGGAACCGGTGAATGAATGCTGCAAGGGGTTCATTCGGTTCCTTCCTGATAGAAATGAACTAGCTATGGGACCATGCTGGGTCCACATGTACACAAAAGGCAGACAGGAAGGTGTCCTCCATGTCATGCCAACTGTTGATGAAGTTGGTGGGAAGATTAAGGTACCAGTTCAGTTCATTCTATCCTAGGGACAAAGGGAACATCTGGGTCACAACATCTTGATGTTGGATCCAATGTCAGTTCATGGGATCCTTGTATGCCTGTAGATGCTCTTCTACAGTTTGTGAGCCTATGTTGTTATCGGGTACTGGGGTACCAACCAACTTCACCTGTAAAGGTTGTCCAGGGAAATGAGATTCCCCGGGCCTCTAAGCACGTGAGAGTCAGGTCTCGATAGTGTGGGGCTCAATTGGGAGATGTGACTATTTTGTTTGAGGGGGATAGCTAGTTATATTAAAATCATCTTCTCTGGAAATTCAAGTGAGTAGGGTTTCCTGCAAGCACACATTCATTTTACAAATAAACTTCAAAAGATACTGCAGAATAAGAAAGATTTCATCTACCTATAGTTATACTAAACATTCAAAACATCAACAATGCTCTAACACACTACACTAAATACCAAAGAAATATACAACCATCAGTTCATATTTTATCAGTAGCAAAGGAAAGGAGGTCGTTAATCTACTTTAAGTATCAAAGTAGAGGACATGAAGAACACAAAGCATAAAATACCGTTAACCCAGAAGACAAAATGCTAACAACATTGTTGTGAGAACTCTTCCTTCCTCATTACCATCTTTTCCAACAAGCACTAGTGCATGGTATAATGGTGGCTCCAGGGGAGCATCTAACTACTGAAAGCCTAGAAACCATGGAGCATTGAGCTCTGCAACTAAGAACTGAGAAAACCAAATTGCTATTAACTATGGACTACAAAATCATCAATTTCGCTGACCCTTGGAATGAGGTTAGACTTATTATTTATGCACATCATTTGACCTAAAAACTAACCTAACTTATTTTACACTTCAGAATATAATACTATTTTTCGGTGGCTGGTACTACCTGCACCATGCTACAAAAGACCTCGAGATGGAGAAGGTCTACCATGTGAGAAGAATAAGACAAGAAAAGTAGAGTGGAAGAATTGGCCTCAAGATAAGAGTCGGGTGGAGAAAGAAGAAATCCGATCCCCAGGTATCAAGGCTACATGCCTAATAAATGGGAAAGTAGGGTCCTATCTTTGATGCACTAGGTGTAACATTGAAGCGGTGCCTTGGGAAGACCATCTATTAGAAAACCTCTTGTCGATCCAATGTGCCTTGTTGTGGTTACCTCTCTTCTAAAAGCCTTCATTAACTTCTTTGAAAGTGACCAGTCGACCTTGGGAACCGGGACATGGGTCACTTAAATAATACAAAAATGTGGGATCTAGAATTTTGGGATCTGGGAACTTACGTTCCGAAAGAATGAATGGATACAAAACATTATAGGGTGGGTGGGATTCTCTAAAATCCAGAGAATTTTATTGTTTCTTATTATTTTTCCAAGCTTCTAGTACTTTTCCTATGCTTTCTTCATCTATATCTTTGATGTTGTCCCACCTACACGTCCTGATGGTAAAGGGATTGACTTGCGATACCCCAACCACGAATGCTTTAAATAGACCCAAGGGGTATTGGGTAGCTGTCACTTTCTCTTTCAAGGCCTTAACCAGTTCCTTGCATACCTCACCCCTAAGGACAAGTCTGGAGTACTGGGCCTAGAGGGAATCATACGATTCATCTCCCAAAATTCTAGACTTTGTGGCGAATTCTTCACCAATGTTGTGGACCTCTTCAAGCCTAACCTTCCATTTTTCATACTTGGCTAGATCTTGCTCCCATATAATAGTGGAGCCCTTTTCTTGGTTGAGGAGGACATCAACCTGATAAAGGTCTGGGAGGGACGCTGCCAGAAATTGTCTCATCGTAGTCACCTGCTCAGTGGCCCACCCATCCATAGCTTGTGTTTTCTTCTTCATTATCCATAGAGAATCCACATCGCCCTGTGCAAGTAGAAATCTAGAGGAAGGGGTTCTGACTTGGACCTCAGCCAACAGCTGCGTGAGTTTTTCCAGAAGCGTGAGGAGATTGCCATTTGTTTCTCTTCCCTCCTTTAGCTTCTGGCCCTACTTTATGTACCTAGCCTCTATTTCCTTGGTGGCCTCTTTCAACAAGTCCAATTCACTTTGCTTATCCCTCTTCCCCAATTCTAATTCTGCTATGCTATAATCTTTGGGACTTACGACTGCTGCATCTGCATCAAGAAGGGGTGTTGCAATGGTTGCAACTATAATATTGGTGGGACTAGTCTAGAGAGTATGGAATGCCCGTGCTTTCTTGGGATTCTTAGCCTTTGTATTCCTAGCCATAATTTCAGCCAACAAGAGTGGAGTGCTTGTGGCCACCGCCGGGGCTTTCCTCTTCTTGGATTCCACCAGCCATTGGGGCAGCTCAGGTGGCTTTACTATTAAGACATGTTCGTTAGGACTCCTTTCTGAATCTGGTGGCACATTCCTGGAGTGTACATTATGTTCAGGCTCTTTATCCACCTCTCATTCTAGTTACTCCTATTCTTGTTCCTTTCCTATTTCCTATCCTTCAGAACCTTTTATGTTTTCTGCCATACTGACGTCTTCCGTTACACTATCCGGAGCCTTTTCTCGAGTCTCAATTTCATCCATATTTTCAGTAACTTTGTCCCTCCCGGTGTCAGCTGCTTCTTCATTTTCTTTATCCAGGACTTCTTGGTCCATTTTTTGCTACTACTCCTGGGCCTCATTAGCCTCATCTATTAGGACATTTTCCTCCACCTAGACATCTTCTGGAGGTGGGTGAGGTCTCTGGCCAAAGTTTAACAAGGCGGCCACTGTTACTACCTCACTGAAAGTGCTCTAGGATACTTGGTCACCCAGAGTTACCAAAGGTGTTTGGAGTGTGATGATCAAGGGTACAGTTGATCCCACAAGTCTGGGTTCCCCAATCGTTGATTTCTCATCTGTGTGTTTCCTTGGTGTTTTCTTGCTCTCCTGGACCGGTATTCTCTCCTGCTTAGGTTCTATTTGTACTTCTTCCTGAGCCTCTGGCTCTGATGTATCCTTTTCCACTGGGATTTCCTTTTCCATGGGGACTTCTTTGTCCTGAGCTGCAATCTCCTCCACCACATGGCCAATACCCTGCTGAATCTCCAGGAGCTCCTCCACCGAGAAGGTGTTATAAAAATTGTCATGGGGGAGCGAGGAGTTTGAAATATCTTCTAGTTTGGGAGAGTCCAAACTTACATCTACTGGGGCCATCACTAGCATGCTAGGGGTGGCAGCTGCGCTTGGTGTAGGGGTCACCATTGTTTTATTCTTTCTTATAAGTGAAGCCTTGGTATCTAGAATTATAGTAGACTTTGCCTCAGTGAAAGTCTATCTGCTCATCATGGCTGCCAATGAGGGGGATCCCATCGGGTGAGCAGATGCCACTGGAGTTATAGGGAGACCAGTAGATACCTGCATGCTTAGTTGCTGACTAATCAACTTTTTTGACTCCATTTGTTGATGCAGGTGGGCCATCATAAGTGTAGGAACCTGGGTAGGTGCCTTGGGAACCAGGGCACCCTCTTTCTCTTTCCCTCTACTCATGCTTGCTTTAGCGGCTGCAGCAGACAAAGAAGGTCTGGCACTGGCTGAAGAGGGGATGGTCTTCTTGACTCTTGATTTTTTTTGGGTGCTTTTGGGACACACTCGGGTAAAGTACTGGTAACTTGCCTCAAAAATTGGGTGGCATACCCCTTTAATCATTAGATCCTCTGAGGTAGCCCAATCCACCAGAGGAAGATCCTATTTATCCAACCCTTGTCATTTGTATGATGGATCCTCCAGTGGCTTGTCATCTTTAAATCCCTTCAGGAAAGTCCAAATGTCTAGTGCTTTCATGAGCCCCTTACTTATTCATGTGTGATGTTGAGCCCAAAGGTCAAAACTATCCTAGCAGTCCACCCAAAAGTCTTCAATGTGTTCATCATGGGGTGGGGACGCCCAAGGTAGTGCTGTGGAAATCTTTCTGCGGGGATGATAATTTTTCTGGGCGTGGTGGAATTCCACCAGCCCCAAGCTCTTCAATCCATTGTCTACATCCCTGGTTGCGGCGAGGCTTCATGTATAATTCCCACAAGAGAAAGGGAATGGGATGTTGATGACCTTCTTTAATGTGAAGAAGGCGTGTAGATCCAGGATCTACCTACAAAACTCTAAAAGAATAATGTTGTCCCCGCAGTATTGGGGAAGAAGATAGGGCTTCCCATTGAAGCATGTCACCCTAATGTAGGTGTGATGTTGGAATTGAATAAAATACTAGCCATAGGAGTTGACCAGAGTCATCACCGCTTGTGATAATCTATACCCAGAATCTTAGGTAAGGGTTAAGATATTGTGGTAAATGAACGCGTCATTTACCCGATAGAAGTTCAGGAAACTTAGCTCCCACTATAATTGGGGATAATGATCCCATGGTGTGACCTTCCCTAGCCCATTCCTGAGTTCCTCAACTATTCCCAAACCTAGAAAATCTAGTCTTTGTTGTCCTAACACTCACAACACATGAAATTTCATGTAAAATAGGGAATTCTGGACAACCATCTTCATTTGTGTATCTACATGATTAGCTATAATAGCTACCTAGTTGAAGGTCTGGTTGTGGGTTGTGATGCAGTATAGAAAATAGTACATCTACATTGAGAATTCCTAGGTGTGGGGCCATCTGAAGATCCTGCATAGAAATATTATACCCTCCTGGATAGGCTCTTTGAAATCCCCGCGGGGAATTTCCAACTTCATTCTCTTATGGTCTCACTTTGGAGACTTCAGGCATTGACTAATGACGTGTTGCTGGGAAATTCCTTTTGCCTCACCAAATTCCTTCAATGATTTGGCCCTGGTAATGATGGCGGACCCTTTCAACTGAGGAATCCCCAATCTGGAAGCAAAAGTGTGAGCGTCCAAGGTGACGATTGTGGTGGGGTACTGTAGCGGCCGAGGATCTGAAAGTAGAACTGTGCGAATTGGTGCATTGTATAGTATTGCTAGCTACTTTATTAATTCTGGTGACTACACCAAACATGGAAAGTTTGCAGCCTTTATGATGCCAGAGGCGGCCAAGCAAGTGGCCATTTTGTCTCCTTCGGCCTTTAACCTGTAAATTGTCTATATCAAACCTTGCAATTTGGCACAAGTTCTGGGGTCAGTATCTATTATTTCCTGGACTTTGGAGTCCACCTTGGACCCCGTAATAGCTCCCTCCTTTTTATATTTGGAGGTTAGGGGTAGCTTTGCTAGCATTCTTTCCATCTTTGTCTTCGTAGCTTCCCGGGTGGAAGTGGTATGTAGTTCTAGACTATCAAGAGGGGCAATAACATCAGACATCTTCGATCAATCTATCCGCAATCTGTAAGACTGGAGAACCATCAAGACATATATAAAAACAAGTTACAACTCTAAAAGATTCTTCACCAACATGCACCTGTCAAACAAGTGTTAGTACATATATCAAAAGTTCTAGGGTATCTAGAATGGACATGACTGGTGCAGAGCCCTCACTCAACCAAATCAGTGATTCAAGACAATATCCAGGATATCAGTATTTCAGTCAAGGCATTTATTGCATAAACATGGCACCATATACATACTCATCTCCACTTAATGAATC
>MU227701.1:2679322-2728981 GCA_018584345.1 Thuja plicata
CCAAATATTAGTATGTATTTGGTGCTGCATTATAGGAATTTGAGTAGCCCGGGTTTGATATGCACAAATTGACTAATCCAAAGGTGGATTAGGTGTTTTCAGACCACATTAAACAGATCCAAAGCCTACCTTTTCATCTATTCACCCATTTCATTGATCTTCCTTTGAAAACCAAGCCTATTAGGGCCCTATTAGGTCTGTGTACCTTGGAAGATTCTTGGAGTGCTGGAGTAGATTGGAAGCTAGGCTTGTGAGGTAGTGTTTGGGGTGTTAAAAAAATTTATATTACACCATTTGATCCTATGTTGGGTGTGGGGTTGTGTCTAAAATCCCAATTTTGTCAAATTTGGCCTTGTAGCCCAATTTTGGGAAGTGACTAGGGAACTTAGTGAAAAGTTGAAAGAAGTGTGTTTTAGGACTTAGTGATTGGTCCTAAGGATTGTTGGAGGTGTATCACCATTAGAGAAATGTGGTAAGGCAGTTCTTGAAATCCTGATTGAAAGCATTAGCAATTGGAGCAGTTGGAACCAAAGGACTAAGAAACAAACCTTCCACTGTTGCACTCTGCATCAATGACTTAGCATTCTAGAGTGTGTTAACAAGGTGGCAGGAAGAAGCGGAAGACAAGGTCTTGCTGGAGGTCTAGAGTCGGGATAGACTAGCCATTACCAATGTGACTGCAATAAGCCATACTTTGGTTGATCTGTGTTGGCACGTGGTGGGGTGACAAGCATCGTTAAGACATTTATGGCAATAAGTGGGTTGACACAGGGGAATTAAATGCCAGATGGGACATGGTTTGAATGCCCACTTGAAGGAAATTAATCCCACCATTAAGGTGATGAGATGGAGGAGAGAGAAAGCTGCCATGGCTTGAACCAATAAGGTGCCAAGTTTGAACTGTGGTGACTCCATCTCGACGAGCTCAGCCTCATGAAGAAAAAATGCATGACAGAGCACGAGGAACTCGCGAGCTTGGAAGGATATAAAAAATATATACACAAAGAATATAGGAGGCTGGAGGGCCAAAGCATATATACATGTGATATACATAAATATACATCATTTGTAGATTTTTACACAGATATAAACAATATTAACACATGCATAGAAGCTACCCTAAAGAAATATACAAAATGTACACTAATCTACAGCTGCATAGAGGGCGATCAACTGTCTGGCAGAGCCAACCCACCAATAGGTGGAAAACCATAAACCATAACAAAATAGGACCAAAAACCAAAAGAACAAAGGTAGGAACCAAAGGACCTACCTGGAAATCTGAAGAACGGCAAGGAGAGAAGGCCCTAGGACTGCTCTGAAATGGTTTCAACCTTCAGCGATCACAAACAGTCACCGAAAATCAACTTGCAATTATCCACTAAGCTCAGAGTAATTCGCACTTAATCACATTTCAAATCGCCAAGGGATCGCTCTAAAAGATCTAAGTGTTTTAGTCATAGTAACTATGAAAGTGACATGTAATTTCTATTTATACCCAAGGTAAAAAACAAGTTACCTTCTTTCCCATAAACTCTGGAACATGCAGACATCCGAACTCTGGGCCCAGGGATTCCATGCGACCATACCTCTTCACGATGAAGAGACATCATGGCGGGAAATCTCAAAGTTTGGAATCTGACTCTGGAAAAGAAACAACCAACTCTGGGACCAAGTCCCAGAGACATGAAAGACAAAAGAAAAATAAAACAAACCTCACAAGAGGGAAAATTCAGAGAAGAAAACAACAAAAACAAAAAGACAGAAAACAAGGCAAGAGCCAGAAGACAAAAGAGGGGACCCAACATTTTTCACACAAAATGTAGGGACATGTATGTAGGGCATAACAAGACTAGAGGAAGAATTGCTATAAATGGAATTTGTTTGATTTTTAAGATTGAGCCTAAAGATGTTTATAAAGCATGAAAATATGAAAGTCGGGTTAAAGCTATGGAAGAAGAGTTGGAAAAATTTGATAAAAACAACATGGATTCTTGTTCCTAGACCTACGAACAAGAATGCGATCGATATTAAATGGATATTTATAAACAAAGTGAATGAATATGGTGAAGTGGTTCAGAACAAAGCCAAATTTGTTTGAAATGGATACTAAAAAATGGAAGGTATTAATTTTGAGGAGATATTTTCTCCTGTTGCTAGAATTAAAGATGTTAGGATGTTTCTTCCATATTCTACTTACAAAAATTTCAAGGTATATCAGATGGATGTTAAGTCTGCATTTTTGAATGGAGAGTTGGAAGATGAAGTCTATATCAAGCATCCTGATAGATTTCCTTTGACTGATGAAGATGACCTGATTTTCCAATTGAATAAATAATTACATGAAAACTCAGTGATTTTAAGAGAAAGTATTCCTCATATGATTTTGAATTAATGCATTAGTGCAAGCACTAAGGAAATGAAGATATTATCTCCTTCTCAAATAGTTTGTAGTCTTTACTGACAATCAGGCTTTGAGTTTTCTAATTTCACAGAATAAAATAAGCCATAAGTATATGAAATGGGTGGAGTATATACAAACCTATACCTTCACCATAAAGCACAAGAAAGGATTACAAAATAATGTAGCAGATGCATTGAATAGAAGGTTACTCATAGTACAAGAAGTTCAGTTAAGAAGCATTGGCATTGAAAGCTTCAAGGATTTGTACCCAGCAGATGAAGACTTTGAAGCAGCATACAAGGTATGTCTAGATTTTCAAAATCACTTTCATAGTGAGTATTCAGAGTATACTCTTCAAGAAAGTCTTTTACTGAAAAGGAGGATGAATCTATGTACCGAGAGGTTCAATGAGGGAGAACCTAGTACAAGAGAAGCATAATGGTTCATTAAGTGGACATTTTGGGTTGAATAAAACTCTAGAGTTAGTCAAGAGGTATTACTATTGGCCAAGAATGAATCAAGATGTCCAAAGGTATGTAGAGAGTTGTATGGTCTATCAATAGGAAAAGGGGATTTCATCCAATGTAGGATTATATCAGCCCCTTCCTATCCCAAATAGACCTTGGGAATGGCTCAGTATGGATTTTTTAGTTGGACTACCAAAGACCAAGCATGGAATGGACAACAGCTTTGTGATTGTTGATAGGTTCAGCAAGATGGCTCACTTTGTGCCATGTAAGACCACACATGATGCATGTTACATAGAAAATATGTTATTTAGAGAAGCAGTAAGGATACATGGATTACCTTTGAGTGTTGTATTAGATAGAGACTCTAAGATCATGAGTCATTTTTGGAAAACCTTATGACGAGAGCTTGGTACAAATCTTTCCTTTAGCTCAGCATATAATCCACAGATCGATGGTCATACTGAAGTGGTGAATTGAAGCTTAGGAAATATTTTGAGATTCCTCACAAAAGAGTATGGACAATGGGATCAGTTACTTTCTCAAGCAGAATTTGCATATAATGACATAGTCAATAGATCCACTGGAAAGAGCTCTTTTGAAATAGTGTACAGGATTCATCCCAGGGGTATATGTGAGCTTAGGAATCCTGAAAAAAATGTAGAGAGGAGTGGGTATGCTGAATATTTTTCTTAATCCATGAAGGAGGTCCATGATTCAGTAAAGAAAGCATTAGTGAAGAATACAATTCACACCAAGAAGAAGGTAGATTCAAGGAAAAGAGATGTTCAATTTCAAATTGGAGATTTGGTCATGGTGCACCTCAATAAAGAAAGGTTGCAGAAAGGAGTTCCAAGTAAACTTTAGATGAGGAAGATAGGCCCCTATGCAATTCTGGCAAAGTATGGGTCTAATGCTTATAAAGTTGATCTTCCTGCAGACATCAGATTATCCCCTGTTTTCAATGTGATAGATCCGGTGTCCTATAAGGGACCAATTCTAGAAGGAGGCTCTAATCTAAGAATAGATACAAAGGATCTCAAAGAACTCAAATTTCCTATTGCACCAAATCCAAAGGTAGAGAAGTTATAAAATCAAGAGTTGCCAAGCACACTAGAAGGCATACCCACATGGAACATCTGGTCAAATGGCAAGGGCAAGCTGATTCAGAGGCTACATGGGTGCAAGAAATTGATTTAAAGAAGTTAGGAATCAATCTTGACTTGATCCAATCACCTAGAAGTTGATTTGTTTTGTTTGGGGGAGTATGGTGCAGGAGGACCTAGGTTAGAGAACATTCTTTTTTGTAAGGTGTTTTGTTCTACCACTCTTGTAATTACCGAGGTTAATCGGTTAACAAACACCATAGTTTATTATTAGCTTTTTTTTTTTAGTTTAAGTGTGTGTTGAGGTAGTTTTTAAACCTCTGGAATTCCAACCAAGGCACTAGGAACCATAATTGGTGAAAGGGAAGTAAGATAGTGTGCTTGGGAAATACCGTTCCTAGGGTTACACTGGTGCTCGAGAAATACTGTTGCTTGGGTTACACTGTCGGTCAGGCAGTTCTGCTCCTTGGGTTTTCTACTCAGGTATGTCGCTCGAGTGTTGAATACCATGTTGTTTTGATGCTTGACACAGGTGCTCGGTAATGCCAGTTAATGACACAAGAAATATAGTATTTGACATTTATGACTAGCTGAGTCAACTGCAATGGTTCCTAACATTTTGCTTGTGTC
Organism: Thuja plicata; assembly: GCA_018584345.1. Lineage (NCBI taxonomy): Eukaryota > Viridiplantae > Streptophyta > Pinopsida > Cupressales > Cupressaceae > Thuja > Thuja plicata. The sequence continues at coordinate 2,683,930 of MU227701.1, forward strand.
TGGATGGATAGGGACACCTATTCTAGTGATGGGGTGGTCATTTATTATTCATCCATGCCTTCTTTACAGAATTTGTTGGAGTTGTTGGAGAGCACGAGATGTTTTTGAGAGATGGTTATATAGTTGAAAGTTTGTAAGAGAGATTGAGAAAGGATTGTACATGTAATAGATTTCAGATTGTGAATAGATAATACATAAAGTATTTGGAAACTATTTTGAGCATTTGTCATGTATTCTATGAGGAATTTGTGTTGTTTTGTTTCTTAGGCTGAACCAATTGGTTTATCTTGGAGAATGAGTCTATCCTAATAGATTCTATAGTATGCAATAGTAGCTTAATGGTGGGAACCGGGTCTAGGGAACTTGAGGTTAATATCTTAGTGACTTCCTCAATGTGGGGTTTGATAATATCCTAGAAGGTCCATTAAAAAAACCTTGGAGCAGAGTGAGGATGACTCTCAAAAGAACTAGATCCCCAATTCTACATCGGATTTGTATCAGAGTAAGAATATTTGGGCTTGCGTTGTTTGGGTATGTTTTTTAGAAGAGTATGTAAATTCATCCAACATGGTGTCCAATGCAGAGATAGAAAGAGACGTCAGAGATCAGAAGGAGGAGAATAGACTCCTGAAGGAACAGTTAGCCGAAATGACATGTAAGTTAGAAGAAGTGCAGCTTCAAACTACAACAGTCAGTAAAATAATGAGAGAAGCTAATGAGAAGGGTAAACTAGTGGCCGAGGAGGACATGATCCCATATATAGACCATGTTCTTCAAGAAGAGCCATTCTTGAAAGTGTTGAAGGCAGTGAGTGGTAAGTCCTTAGAAGGTGTGCCTCTATTTAGTGGTAATATGGATCCAAAATTAATTATGGAATGGATAGAAGGTCTTGAGAATCACTTTGACTATGATAGTGTGACCAAATCTCAGAAAGTTATAATAGCCAAGATAAGGTTGAGAGGAACTGCTCTCACTTGGTGGAAGTTTTTCCAAGATGAAAGGAAAAAAGAAGGAAAGAACCCCATAACCACTTAGAAAGGTATGGTGGCTAAGATGAAGGAACTTATCTTCCTGATGATTATGAAGTGCAGTTGCAAAAGAAAAGGCAGAATCTGAGACAAAAAAAAAAGAAGTTAGTGCCTATATAGAAGAATTCCACAAGCTATGCTTAAGGTCCCATGTAGTGGAAGAGGAGAGCGTAAAGGTGGCTAGATATATGAATGACCTCAAATAGAGTATTCAAGAAGAGATTAATCGCTTAAGCCCCAATACTATACACCAATGCTATCAAATAGCCCTCAAGGTGGAAGAGAAGTTCAAGAAGAAGGAAGAATCAAATAGTAGAGGTAGAGGAAAATACAATAGAGGTCATAGAGGAGGATACAGAGGGAGGAATTATGATGCTAAGAATCAGAGTGAGTCCAAACTCACTGAGAATCAAGGAGAATTCAATAACACTAGAGGTGGTTACAATAGAGGAATAGGTTCAAATAAGAGTTCAAGATGGGAAACAAATAATCAGGGAAGAGGATCTTACTTCTCTTTGATGAAGTGCTATAACTATCAATAGTTTGGGCATCCTGCATATCAGTGTCCTGCAAAGAACTCTACTTCACAAGGAGGAGAGAAAAGATCCAACTATGTGCAAGAGGAGTCTTCTAGTAGCAAGACTATAGAAGTTTCCATAGGTTCTGAGATGGGAGAGCACTTGATGGTTCACAGAGCACTCCTCAAGGATCCTGTCAAGGAAGAGCCAAGCCAAAGAAGATCTTTTTTTGAGTCAATTTCAAGGTACTCAGTAAGGTTTGTAAAGTTATCATAGATTCAGGTTCTACTGATAATATAGTTTCTTTAGAGGCTATTGAGAAGTTAAAATTGACAAGGATTCCTCATACTAATCCTTATAGAGTTACTTGGTTAAAAAAAGATCAACATATAATAGTCAATGAGAAAGCTTGGATAAAATTTTCTTTAGGGATATATAAGGATAAATTTTTGTGTGATGTCCTACCCATGGATGCGTGTCATCTGCTATTGGGTAGACCTTGGCAGTTTGACCGAGTTGCAGTGCATGATGGAGCTAAGAACTCCTATTACTACAAGAAAGATGGAATAACTTTCAGGGTACACTCACCTTGGAAGAAGAGGAAGAGAAACAAGGGGTCCCAACCTACTGTTGGTCGGTGAGAAATAATTCTTGAAGACATTAGAAGAAGAAAATGGAGTGGGTTTTGCTTTGGTTTTGAAACCAAAGAGTGAAAAGGGGAATAAGAGGGAAGAGTTTCCTTTAGAGATTTAAAGGTTGTTAACTCAATACTAGACTATAGTTAGTGATGGTCAACCAACTACCCTACCACCTGAGAGATCTATTAGTCACCAAATTGAATTTATCCCAAGAGCCTCACTTCTAAATAAAGATGCTTATAAGATGACCCCACAACAGAATGAAAAGATTTCTAACCAAATCCAAGAAATAATTTACCAAGGGTTAATTAGAGATAGCATAAGTCCATGTGTTGTTCCTAGAGTCCTAGCCCCAAACACGGATGGTACTTGGAGGTTGTATACCGATTCTAGGGCCATAAATAGGATTACTATCTGGTATAGGTTCCCAATACCAAGGATAGAAGATTTAATGGATTGTCTTGGTGGAGCTAGATATTACTCCAAGATTGATCTTAAGAGTGGATATCATCAGATAAGAATTAAAGGGGGGGATGAATGGAAGACTACTTTTAAGACTAACAAAGGACTTTATGAGTGGCTTGTTATGCCTTTTGGGTTGTCAAATGTTCCAAGCAAATTTATGAGATTAATGAATGAGGTTTTGAAGGACTTCATTAGAAAATGGGTTGTAGTATACTTAGATGACATCCTAGTGTTCAACAAAACAAAAGAGGGTCATCTTAGACATCTACAAATGGTAATGAAAAGATTTCATGAGAAGAAGTTGGAAATCAACTTGGAAAAGAGTGAGTTTATGAAGAAAGAGTTGGTATATTTAGGTTTTGTTATCTCAGAGGGTAACTTGAAGATGGATACAAGTAAGGGGGAAGAAATCTTGAATTTTCCTACATTGAAGTTAGCTACTAAAGTAAGAAGCTTCTATGGTTTAGTACAGTTCTACTAGAAGTTTATCAAATAGTTTAGTGAAATCAGCGCACTTATTTTAGATACCATAAAGGGAGGTATGAAAGCCAAGTTCAAATGGAATGAACAAGATGATGAAGGATTTGTGAATCTAAAGAAGAGGATAGTGACTCAACCGATATTGACACTTACTATTTTTGACAAATTGTTTACTGTGGAATGTGATGCTAGTAATATTGTTGTCGGTGCAGTTTTGAGTCAAGAAGGAAAGCTTGTAGCCTTTCAGAGTGAAAAAATCAGTGATGTAAAGAGAAAGTATTCCTCATATGATTTGGAATTGTATGCATTAGTGAAAGCACTAAGGAAATGGAGACATTATCTCCTTCCCAAATAATTTGTAGTCTTTACCGACAATCAAGCTTTGAGTTTTCTAAGTTCACAGGATAAACTAAGCCATAAGAATATGAAATTGGTGGAGTATATAAAAGCCTATACCTTAATCATAAAGAACAAGAAAGGAGTACAAAATAAAGTAGCATATGCATTGAGTAGAAGGTTACTCACATTACAAGAAGTTCGGTTAAGAAGCATTGGCATTGAAAGCTTCAAGGATATGTATCCAATAGATGAAGACTTTGCAGCAGCATACAAGGTATGTCTAGATTTTCAAAATCAGTTTCATAGTGAGTATTCAGAGTATACTCTTCAAGTTGGTATTTTATTTAAAGGAGGAAAACTCTGTGTACTAAGAGGTTCATGAGGGAGAACCTAGTACAAGAGAAGCATAATGGTTCATTAAGTGGACATTTTGGGTTGAATAAAACTTTAGAGTTGGTCAAGAGGTATTACTATTGGCCAAGAATGAATCGGGATGTCCAAAGGTATGTAGAGACTTGTATAGTCTATCAAAAGGCCAAGGGGACTTCATATAATGCATGATTATATCACCCCCTTCCTATCTCAAATAGACCTTGGGAATGCTTTAGTATTGTTTTTGTAATTGGACTACCGAAGACCAAGCATGGAATGGACAACATCTTTGTGATTGTTGATAGGTTCAGAAAGATGGCTCACTTTGTGACATGTAAGACCAAAGATGATGCATTTTACATAGAAAATATGTTCTTTAGAGAAGAAATAAGGATACATAGATTACCTTTGAGTATTGTACCAGATATAGACTCTAAGTTCATGAGTCATTTTTGGAAAACCTTATGGCAAAAGCTTGGTACAAATATTTCCTTTAGCTCAGAATATCATCCACAGAATGATGGTCAGACTGAAGTGGTGAATCAAAGCTTAGGAAATATTTTGAGATTCCTCACCAAAGAGTATAGACAACCATGGGATCAGTTAGTTTCTCAAGCAGAATTTGCATACAATTACACAGTCAATAGATCCATTGGAAAGAGCCCTTTTGAAATAGTGTACGAGATTCATCTTAGGGGTATATGTGAGCTTGGGGATCTTGGAAGGAATGCATAGGTGAGTGGGTATGCTGAATATTTTTCTCAATCCATGAAGGAGGTCCATGAATCAGTAAAGAAAGATTTAGTAGAGAGTACAATTCACACCAAGCAAAAGGTAGATGCAAGGAAAAGAGATGTTCAATTTCAAATTGGAGATTTGGTCATGGTGCACCTCAACAAAGCAAGGTTTCATAAAGGAGTTCTAAGTAAAATTAAAATGAGGAAGACAGGACCCTGTGCAATTCTAGCAAAGTATGGGTCTAATGCTTATAAAGTTGATCTTCCTGTAGACATAAGATTATCCTCTATTTTCAATGTGGCAGATCTGGTGTCCTATAAGGGACCAATTCTAGAAGGAGGTTCTGATCTAAGAATATATACAAAGGATCTCAAAGCACTCAAAATTCCTATTCACTAAAGCCAAAGGCAGAGAAGATTCTAAATTAAAGAGTTGCCAAGCAGACTAGAACACAGACCTAGATGGAACATCTGGTCAAATGGAAAGGGAAAGCTGATTTAGAGGCTACATGGGTGCAAGAAACCTATTTCAAAAAGTTAGGCATCAATCCTAACTTGATCCAATCACTTGGAAGTTTATTTCTTGTATTTGGGGAGTATGGTTTAGGAGCACATAGGTTAGAGAAAATTTTATCTGTAAGGTGTTTTGTTCTACTACTCTTGTAATGACCAAGATCAATTGGTGAAAAAACACCATAGTTTATTTTTAGCTTGTTTTTAGTTTAAGTGTGTGTTGAGGTAGTTATTAAACCTTTGGAAATCCAACCAAGGCACTAGGAACCATAATTGGTGAAAGGGAAGTAAGATAGTGTGTGATGACATGTAACTGATTGAATGTTTGATAATGTTAAGTTGAAGATAATGCAAGGCATTAAATATATTAATGGTTTGTATTGTCATTGATGTGAACTTGATATCATCTGTATGGTCATGTACATAATGCCAAAGACTTCAAAGAATCAATGGAAAAAATGTTATGCTTTCAGTAATGCATAAAACTCAAGTATTCACTAAGTGATAGAAAACACTGATGGAGTGCACACCATCGGAAAAGGCAAAGAATAAAAGTCACAGTGATACCCAACAAGGAGAAGACAATGTTTCCCGATGAAGAAAAACCACAAGATGCCCGACAAGCTGAAAATAGATTTTCTCGACAAGTAAAAATATAATGATGCCTAATGGACAGAGATCCCGAAGCTAACTGGTATCACACTGATAGAAGTGTCAGTTGTCACTAATGACTAACTACAAAGTTGACTGACAAAATAGAGAGTTCAAAAAATGACAAAATAGCTAGCTTGCAAGAGCTAAAGATAGACTTAATTGGTTGTTTTCTTTGTTTTATTCAACCAGAGTTAAGTGATTGATTTAAAGATGATTTGTATAGTTGGCATGAAGATAACTACAAGACAAATCAGGAGTTATGCTTTAAATCTAATTGGCTCGATTGTTTTTCATGCAAAGAATCAAGAATCAAGAAATAATGAATATCATGTCTATATAAGAGACATGCTTAATTCATTTTCAATATCATATTCATGAAAAAGGGATTAAGGGGAGTGAATGAAAAGAGGATGTTGAAGAGAAACCGATGAAGAACAACTTCATGTAGTACTAATCAATCATGTTGAAGGAGAGCTAAGGAATTCTGTAGACACCGATGAACAGTGAGCACAACATCACAAAGCAGAAAGTGTGGAGCACAAAAGAATTGAATTGATACATTGATCAGAGAGGTAATGTACATAAATAGATATGAAAAGAATAAATTCATGTTGCATTAGAAATAGGTCATATTGTTTCAGTTTAACCATTGAAGCATCAAGTCTCTTAATAGAGCAGGACTTAATAGTCTTCTATATATTGAGGTACATCCCAAGGAGTGCCAAAAAGGTTGATTCATGAAAGTAGCATTGGATATGCCCAATGCATATTGACAGTCTAAGAGAGAGGCTGATTCAAGGATGGAAATATTAGATGCCCGATACTAAGTGACAACCTATATGTGTAAAATCCTCTAACAAAGTCACACTTAACAGTGTGTTTTTAACCTTTAACAGGGTTGGATCCTAATAGGGCTCACTTCAGAAGAGTGAAAATATGGGGTACTGGTCCCAGTGGATTTTTCCCTTAACATGGTTTTCACGTTAAAATCCATGTGTTATATGTGTGTATGATGCATTTCTTTACTGTTTTGTATGTTCGTAATTCATTCTAGATATATCGGTATACTATGCATATTTACTGTATTTTAGTAAATAGATGACTGCTTATCGGTAAACATTAAGAAGAAGGTTTAACAGAGCAATCAGAAAAGTAGTAAATTGATATAAGTTGTTCAAGGCATTCATCCTGTAGGACAAAAGATAACTTGAGAAATAATCAGTGGTTATAAGAGTTAAAGGGTTGATTTAAGGATTAAAATTTGAGGCCACTAATTCACCCCCCCTCTCAGTTATTATTAACAATTGGTATCAGAGCTTGTGTGCTTAGAAGGAAGGTTTCAAGACCTAAGCCAAAGATCACAAGATGAATAGACGAGATATGCCCAAGTTGAACAAAGATAATTTTTCTTCATGGCAGAGCAGGATAAGACTCCACTTATCAGGTATTGGTAATGATGTTACTTAATTCCTAGAAACTAAATATGTGTTTCCCACAGGAGCACCAAAAGTTGAACAAATGAGAGAGAAGCATGAACATAATGGCATGATGATAGAACTTGCTTCCTTACTCTCTGATTCTGAATTTGAAGATGTCAAAGAATGAAAAATTGCAAAGCAGATGTGGGACAAATTGAAACTTGTACATGGTGGTGAAAAAAATGTTTTGAGAGCCAAGGTAGAAAACCTTAGATGAAAGTTTGATGATCTCAAAATGAAAGGAGAAAACATCACTCAGTACAACACAAGAATTAGAGAGGTAGTCAATGCTATTCGAGGAGTTGGAGATTTACTAGAAGAAGATACAGTGGTAAATAAAATTATATGAACCTTACTACCTACTTATGCTATTAGAGTATCTACCATTCAAGAAATGAGAGCAGTAGCAAATAGCAATGTTACTCTAGATAATTTAATTGGAAGACTGATTTCATTTGAGATGAATAACTTTGATAATAGTGTCTTACCAAACATAGAGTTTGCATTCAAAAATTCTATGAGAATAAGTAAATCAAGTTACAAAAACACTATGAGAAAAGATAGTGATAATGAAAATGAAGAAGATGATCTTGATGAAATTGAAGCACTTATGGCCAGAAGAATGAAGAGAGGCAAAGGTAAATACAAAGGTAAATTACCACTTATTTGTTTTAATTGCAAAGAGATTGGACACTTTGCTGCAAGATGTACTAAGAGAAGAAAAGATGACAGAAGTAATGACAGATCTTTTGAGAAGAAGTTTGACAGAGGTGATTATAGAAGCTACCAAAAATCAGAAAGAAGAGATACCTGAGACTATAAGGACAAAGGAAAGAAGGTCAGCTACCTAGAAAAATGCAAGGATGATGATACTGACACCGAATCTGATGAAGACATAGAGATGGTGTTTGTGGTTGTAAAAGATGATTCAGATGATGATGAAGAAAGGTATGTAGAAACAACTCTCATATCTAAAATAAGAAAAAATGATGTTTGGATCATAGATAGTGGCTGCACTCATCATATGACCAATGATAAGAACAAGTTTGAGACTTTTGAATATTACAAGGGTGGATCAGTAAGAATGGGAAATGACACACCTTGTCCAGTTGAAGGTAGAGGAACAATAATGTTGAATAACCAGATAAAGTGTGATAATGCTTATTGGGTAAATGGATTGAATTATAATATATTGAGTGTTTCTCAGTTGAATAATTTAAGTCACAAAGTTGCATTTGAAAATAAGAAGGCAAAGCTCTTCAACAAATCTGGAAATCTGATTGGTACCGGTGAATAGACAAAAGGTAACTTATTCTATCTAAATGATACTGACTCCACTTGTTTGATTGCTACAAACGAAGACATATGGTTATGGCACAAAAGACCGTGTCATGTGAACTTTGACAACATGATAAAGATTAGCAAAAAGAGAAATGTCAGAGGCTTACCGATGATGACCATGCCCAAAAACATCATGTGTAAAAACTGTCAAAAAGGTAAAATGACAAAGTTCAGTTTCAAAAGCAAAACCCATACATCTGATGCAATTCTAGAATTAGTCCATATTGATTTATGTAGACCTTTGAGGACAAATAGTTATTATGGAGATAGATATTTTATTCTCTTTGTTGATGATTACTCTACAATGATGACAATTATGTTTCTAAAAGATAAATCAAAAGCATTTAAGATGTTTAAATGGTATGAGGCTATGGTAGAGAAACAAAGTGGTAAGGATCTAAAATGTTTGAGATTAGATAGAGGATGTGAATTTATATCAGATGAATTCACTAACTTTTGTAATGAGCATGGTATAAAGAGACAAGTTTCTGCACTAGGAACACCACAACAAAATGGGATTGCTGAGAGGAATAGATCAATAGTTAATTATGCTAGAACACTGATGATAGAAAAAGGCATCACCCAAATATTCTAGAGGGAAGCTATCAGTACTTCTGTTTACACACTGGATAGAGTACAATTGAAGAAAGATACCAAGAAGACACCTTATGAGCTATGGTATGGATACACACCAAATGCAAGTTATTTCAAAAATTTTGGCAGTCAATGTTATATCTTAAAAGATGATAGAAATGGAAAAATTGACTCGAAGAGTGTGTTGGTACTCCTAAATTTGGAACAAATATGTTAAACTTTTCAGATAAGCAAAGTGAATACCCTTAAAATTTTGTGTGAGAAGGCTCAGTTAGAATGCTTGAAAAGGCTACCCGGATGATTTTCATGAGGTACAAATTGGGAAAAGGCTTCAATGCCTTTCATTTTGCATATGCAGTGGGTTCCAACTCCTGAATTTCAATTCTGATATGTTTAGGGAGTAGCCATTTTGAGGGGGTCACCTAAATCTGCATTTTTACTACGTGTCATTTTGCTGTCCGGAGCCTACTTTGCTTCTGAATATCTTGCACCCTGTTGAGTTTCATAGGCTATCACTTTGGGAATGTGTTATATGCAAATCAGAGAACTTATTTTTTAGATCTCAGCTCATTCCAAATCCATTTGAGAGGTTTTCATACTTCCCAAAGTTGGTCTCTCAGAACTGTTTGCATTTTTGTTCTGCCTAGAAATCTGAATAGCCCAGTTTGACAGGTTATAACTTTTGACCAGTTGATTCAATTGAGAAAAATCCTTTTGTACTATGTTCCAGTGGTCACACACTCCATATTTTCCAATTTGCAGATCCCTATAAAATCAGATGACAAGTTTTTTAGAACTATTTTGTTAGTAAATAATTCTGATTTCCTGGGTTTTCAAGTACAGAATTGCTAACTTGTCCACTTTGAGGTCTTGAAAATCTATACCCGGGTGAACATTTTGGATAATTGAGTTGTCCCTCATATTTTAAACATAAGAGTGTACCTATTTGAAGATTTACAAATTCCTTCCAATCCATTTATCCACTTTGCTAGAGCATTTCCATTTCTGATTTATTAAACTTTCACTGAAAATGCTGAATTCAGAATTAAATGGCATACTTTGTGGTTTCCTTATTTTCACCCAGTTCAAGGTCAGGCATAATTGAAAGTTGATCTGCATTGTAGACCTAGGAATGAGCCACTTTGAAGATTTCTAGTTTTTGATCAATCCAGTTGATCACTTTTCCAAATTAAATCCAAACCAGTTTTCTGTATATTTGCATGGTTTAAATTCAGAAAGGTGTTAGGATACTAATTTTGCGGATTGGTATCAGTTAAGGAGTTTGTTTTCAGAACAAGATAACTAAGGTTTTTCATTCTACATATGACATTCAATCAGGTTCCAGAGGTTGAAATTCTGAAGGATCTATTTGATGGGTTTGCAAGTCCAGTTTCAGAGGCAGTTTATTCAGTTTGCAGTGCAAAGCAGAATTAAGTTTTTAGAATGGCCATTTTGCAAGAATGATGTCTTTCTGTCTGAAAGATATTTTCAAGATCCGATTATGGGACCATCTTCATTACATATGAATGTACTATTTGACTTGATGGTGAAATTTTAGAGCTTGATTTTACATTTTTGCAAGTGGTCGATTTGAAGAAGATTTGTGGTGTTTCTACATTTGCATTTGCATAATATTATGGAAGTTCTAGGTTTGATTATTAATAGCTTGTACCTAAAGATGAATGTGGTGAATCCCTCTTGCATGCATATTTATTGCAGATGAATGAACTTTTTCTAGGTATCATGGTCGAATTTCTTGTTCCAGTCAAATTTTTGAGGTCGATTCCAGATGCCAAATACTAAAAATGATATCAAGTTGCAAAGGGGTATAAATTTTGAAAAGGATGGATGAGCGACATACAGTTTGCAAGTATCAAAGCATGAAAGGGGTTTTTATCGGATGGTGTAGTTGTGATTGATTTGATAACCATGTATGCATAAATGGAAGCTACAAACAAAGCATTGACAACCATCAGAGCTTGAACCGATTGGGGGCAGCAATGGATGAATTTTGCAATGAGTTTTCTCAAAGTCTAAAAGTTAATGAGGAGTTTTGGGACACATTGAAACTGTGTGTGCTCTGTCTTTTGCAATTTTCTAGTCTCATACCTTTCGAGAGGATTGAATAGTGAACTTGCGCAAAGTGTTGATGATCAAGATCATTTGAGCGTAACTCTTATGGATGCATATTTGCAGCATCATGATGACGGATAGGAAAGATGTACATTTTCATCATGGTCATCAAATAGAATTACAAAGTATGGTCTCATAGTTTAATATAATTGCGGGATGTGAACAAAATGGATTTGTTGGTTGGATTTTAAAAATTTTCAGGCAATGCAATCGGCAGGTGTAATGCCATTCACAAAGTAGATGTAACTAAATCCAAGGGGAGACAAAGTATGTAGAATCTTTTAAAAACCTTGGCAAACACTAATGTCCACGCCTTTTCCTATGAAGAATTTAAAAACTTTAAATGCGTTTTCATATACAAATTGCAAAGTACCAAGCTGGAGGTCTGCGCTGATTTGGGGGAGTTTTGAAGATTTTCCTTTGCAAATTGAAGTGCCATAAGCCTGTGCTAAGCATGGAAAAAGGGGAGACTTCTGATCTTCAGAGATGCTACGTATATTAAATTAAATTGGGGGCATTTTAAACATAGTAAACTGCAAATATTAAAGAGCCAAAGCCTGCGCAATGCATGGAATATGACATGTTTGATTAAAATGTTTATTGCCTACGCAGGACAAGAACATGCTAGGCAATGCATTCAAACAGAGCAGATAATTGAAGATGGTTGCATTGATGTAGGTGGAATGTTTATGAGGTTTGAAAACATTGAAAGGAGAAAACCATAGTGCTTGGATCCTGTGCAACATGCCAGGAAAGGATATAGAAGGAAATTCGAAAGGTTTTGAACAGCAATACAATGACAAAGGGGATGTTCTTTAGAATGTTTAACAATTTTGAAACCACAGATATGCTGCGATAGCAGTGGAGGGAGGTTGCAGATTTTAAAATATTAAGCCCAACATTACATTGCAAACAATATTTCCAGCACTTCACGCATGCATTGGGGGAGGTTTTCATTATTTTTAAGTTGAAATTTGCAGATATAAATCCACAACAAGGGGCGCCCAGACCATGGGAGGCCATTGGTGTTGTTCATATTCATTAAGGCAACACCATTAATGAGTATAAGGTAGGAATTTCCCAGCAAAATGGAGAAAAAATGTGATTCGTTTGTCCCACATTCACTCTGTAGTGGCCATTTTTAGTATTTATATACTAAAATGCTTAGTATATCAAATAAGTAGAAGAGCCCAGAGGCTCTTGGTGGGTCCTTGAGGGCTAGAAGAATGGAGGCATGGACAAACCACAGTATTTTAGGCAAAATTTTGAAAATGCCTTTGAGACTGCAAAACCAATTATCCACATTCATACCTCAGATGGATTTCAGAGTCTTTATAAGCTAAAACACAAACATCTTAATTTGAAGAAAGAAGAAGAGGCTATCCATGCGCGCGCCCAGTCATCTGACACCTCAGTTTTCATGCCCAAAATTGGAGGAAAACAAATTTTGGCAAAAGAAACACGTGGCATCCAGTCGCATGGTCACGAGAAGTTCTGGTCGCACAGTCGCGAGAGGATCCAGTCGCTCAGTCGGGAAAAAAATTGCAAGTAACCGGTAGAATTCTGAGACTTGGTGACTGACCGCTAGCGGTTAGTAGCACAGTCAGGAGATTTCAGAGCTAGTCACCGAGACTTGACGACTTACCGGTAGAGGTCAGTTGTGAAGTAGCCAGAAGGAGATGTTGACTGCCGCGACGGGGAGATAGCCAGTTGTTGCATCATCTCCAGATGGAATTAGCCACCGGATGTCAGTCGTGAGGTTGCCCAGGGTTGTCATATAAGTTGAAATTTGCTCGCGACTTGGAGACTAAGGTTGGTCGCATGGTTGCCAGATTTAACTGTGGTTAGTAAAAATACTCAGAGACTTAGAGACAAAGGAAGAAGACTAACAAGGGTTAAAGGCATAGTTAGGACCAGTTTATGACAGCAAATCAACATGTGGCACATGTCAAAATCTGGTGATGTCTGGGAAAAATATGCATAAAATTGAGGATTTCAAAGACTTTAAAATGTGCACAGGATTAATTTTAAAAGGGAGTTCTATAGTTTTTATTGCTAAATCTTCATATGTTTATTCCCGGAGGGTTTTTTAAGACACTTGAAGTCAGGGGTTTTGCCAGGAAGATCAAATTTGGGGATGAGAAATAAAGATTAAATTTGCACAAACATGAACAAATATATTTATTTGTTTTTAAAGAATTGACAGATGAATGGGAAAATATTTATCAGAGGCTAAAATAGATTGTTAGAGCTTTCCAGGAGGATTTTTGAGAAGATATTTTCAAAGGGAAATATGACTAGGTTTCAAAGATATTTTGAAGATAAAATCAGATAAAATTAGATTTGTGAAGTCACCTAGAAGGTTTAGATATTTTGAAAAGAAGGAATGAGTAAAAGTCAGATTTGAGAGAAGGGCAGATGTTGGCCAGACATAGTTTTTAGGGTTTCTTCTCTTATTATTTATTCTCTTCTCTTTTCTGTAAGGAGGGTTCTGATTTTAGGTTTCTATTTTGGTTCCTGTGGAGGTTCCTAGTCTTGTTCTTGTTCCTGTCTTTGCCTGGTTCAGTACAAGTTACCATTGGTTTGGAGATTTTATTTGTAAAGCATACTTCTTTTCATTCTCAGTTCTTGAGTTTATTGTCTAGATATCTGAAAAAAACTTGGATTAATGAGAATACACTGCAGTTCCTACTCATTGTTGTCTTGTCTCTTTTGAGTGTGGTTTATGCTCTAGTATAGTTCATTTGTAAGGCATCTGAAATATACCTACTACAAGGTAGTGTGTCTAATCATTTGTGAGTCTTTCTCAAGGAGAGAATTAAACTTTGTAAATGGTTTTAGAGAGCAGGACATGGTTGTGAAGATCTGATGAAGAAGTATTGAGTTGAGTAGATTGTTTGTAAGGCATCCAATCTGGATTGTATGAAGTTTGTAAGGCATTCTTTAGTATTGCATTAGTTTATTATTGTGGACATATGTTTTCATTGACTCTTTTCCCAAGGAATAGGCATTGATCTAGAGTTTGCTGAGAAAGTGTTTTCTCCATTCAATTATACACAAATTAATCAATTTCATCTTCTTTTTAGAATAAATGAGCTGAAATTATTAAGGACTTATGTCAGCAGGACATCGTCCATCTTAGTGATTCCTGGGAGAGTGAATCATTAGGTTATCCCTCCTAAAATCAAAAGGAAGAAGGATGAAAATCCTTGTCTCATTGGTTCATGTTATCAAAACTATAGCCTGGCTTATAATACTCTATTTAAAATTAATCATTGCAATCTCTAAAGTATTCTATAAGTTGTTATAGTGAGGTTTTGGGTACATAATCAGTGAATGAAATAATCCACCAAATACATAGGCTGAAATATCAGTAATCTTTAAAAGGTAATACCTGCTTGAGTCTGTGGAGCTCAAGAATGAAGAAGGATATTATCCAATCCTTAGCAATTAGCCTTTTTCTTGCCTAAAAGAGGTTGCATTCAAGTATACAAGGTATACTGTCATCATTGGGTAAGTATTGCAAGAAAAAGTGCTAAGAAATTGGCGACTCTGGTGGGGAATGGAATAAAGGACAAAAAGTTTAAGATGGTTGTTTCCTTGCTTTGCTGAATCATCCTAGAGTCTGGTTGTTTGTATAGAGTCAGATTCAAATTTTTTTTATAAAATTCTCATTGAGTGTGAGTGGCGACTCTGAGTTTTTTGTTTGATCAGTGCATGCTTAGAAAGAAAATATGAGGAATTTGCAATTCTGATAGACAACCTTTGAAGATCCAGATGAGGTTTTGTGGTGGCTGGAAAGAAATCCAAGAATAAGTAAAACATTTTCTTCTACAAGGCGGTGGCGACTCTGTGAGAAAAGAACCTGATAGAGCTGTGAAAGATGCTCTAGATCTGCTTTATTTCCAGTCAAAAGAAAAAGGAGCAGTCGCGACAATTCTGGTCCAGGTAATCTTCATCTTTTCATGAAAGAAAGTTATACAAATGGTTGTTCTCCATTAAGTGGTTTCAGCACAAAGTAGGAGAACTTTTGAGTTTGGTTGCATACTTCAGTAAGAAAAGGTTTCAGCATGTTTGATGTGAAGTATTCAAGTATGCTGTTGTAAAAGTTAGTGGAGAGATTATAGATCTGCTGCAAGATAGAAATTTGATTTTCATTTTGGTGAATAAATTCTTGAGTCTGTGAAGAATGGAGGATTTCAGTTCACCTAGTGGGCAGCCCATCAGTAGTATCAATAGATCTATCTCTACTAGAAGGTACATGCCATTTTGTTTTAATGGCATGCATGGTTTTCCCAATGTTATTCCAAATACAATTAGAGATAAATTGCCAATATTTTGTGGGAAACGACATGATTCAGCAAGTCAGCATATTCAAGTGTTTGTTGATTTGATGGATGATTTTGAGATTGCACATGAAGATGTTCATATGAAATTGTTTGTTCAGACTTTAAGAGATGATGCTCATGAGTGGTTTTCCTTTTTACCAGCATGTTTGATATCCTCTTGGAGTTAGTTGCATTCAACCTTCATGTTGCAATTTGGTGAAAGAGTAAGTGCACATGATGCATTTACTAAGTTGTTACAAATTAGGATTGAGAATGAAGAACTAGTTCCTAATTTTAACATTAGATTTGGAAAGGTTTATAATGATATCCCTGAAAATTGTAGACCCAATGATCAAGTGTGTGTAGTTATCTACTTTGATGCATTTGATAAGGATATGAGCTATTTGTTGCGGGCTAAAGAACGTAAGACTTTGCATCAAGCATTCATGGCAGCCATAGAGATTGAAAATAACATGAAGTACAGACTGACAAAGAACCATTTCTCTAGAGGTGCTTTCCAGCAAGATGCATTTGAAAGTGGAAGAGAATGTCATGTTGAAGTTTCAAATTCATATCAGCATTTAGTATGCCCTGCTGTTACAAATAATGTTGTTGGAATTTCAGACTTAAGAACATGTGTTGTTGAAGTTTCTTTGTCACAAAGAGTTGATTCTATTTTTGTTGAAAAGAACACGTGTTTGTAATGTTACAGCAGTAGATGATAAAGTTGATTCACTTGATGTTTCCCAAATATAAGAGTCTTATAGGAATGAAGAAGCTGAAAGATGTGTTTCAAGTGATGAGAACAACAGTGTTGATCTGTCAGGAAATGAAGGGGCATCAAATGAAAATGAAAGTGATCAGTATATACCTCAGTCTAGTGATGATGATGAGGCTGAAACTTGTTATCCAAGTGAAGGTGAGGACAATGAAAGTGTTTTTCCATCTTCCTACGAGTCTGATGCAACATGGGAAGAAGAGAGCAATGATGATAGTGAGTTTTCTCATGAAAATGAAGGTAGAGTTATTTCTTCCAAATCTGAAAATGATGTTTTATCCCTGCATGGTATAAATCAGCTTGTAGATGATAGTTTTCAAGTAAATTCATCATTGCAATATGAGGATAAAGAAGTAGTTGAAGAATGCATTTCACATAGTGATGAGTTACCTAGTTGTGCAAAGGAATGCTATGAAGTTGTAAGTGATTTTTCTTCCTCATATGCTAAAAGTACACATGACGTTGAAAGTAGTTTCAAGGTGTTTATTAACCGGTTGTATGATGAGGATGTTGATATGGATCAGCCCATCATTTGTCAAAATGTGTACAAAGGAGATTTGCATGGAATTATCAATCCGCTTTTTGAAAAGCTTGATGAAGTTTAAGATTTGGTTAGTTGTGATTTTGATGATGATACAATGTTATACTGCAGAAAGAAATCAGATTGCTTCTCTTCTAGTTGTGACCATGACTATGATGAAAAATTTGTGTTTGCTGATGAAAGATATGATCAAGTAATTGTTGAAAATCAGCTGGCATGTGATAACAAGTTTTATGATGATTACTTTCATGTTGTTGCTAATTCAGTGTGTGATTGTGAAGATACACTAAAAAATTGTGGAGTAATTTCTGAGGCTGATATTGATGACATGTGTGAATACAAGTCTGATTACTAATTTGACTACCGGTTGGACACACGAGTTGAGTTACAAATTCATGACATATATGACTCATTTGGTGAAGTAGAATTTGAGCACTTTATATTTCCGATTGATAGCATTCATAAATCAGTTTATGAGGATGAACTTCAGTTTGATATTAGTGTTCATAAGAATGCTGACGTATATTTTCATAATGAACAAGATGAAGAAAGTGTGTCTGTTTTTTATATGCACGATGAAAATGAAGAGATTTATTTTGTTTTGCCAAACAAGTAGATTGTAGGTGTACATGAAATTGGTGAAACTGATATCAATGATACTTTCAGGTTACGTCAGGAAAATGCAAATGAAAATCAGGTTTATGACAGAGGCAAGTGTTTATTTCAAGTTGTGGAGATGTTTGAGGTTTTTTGTAAATGATATACATGTTGTACAGTTGCTTTCCCTTTCACTTGTGTGTTTTCTTTCAGTAAGAGGTATCCCCATTTTTGAGAAGAGAGAAAATCTTTGAGAGAGGAAAGTAAAAAGAGATAAAATCTAATTTTGAAGTTTTGGGGTGGTTTGCTACTCCAGAGATCTGTGGTTCTCAGTGTAAACTTGCATTTAACCATCCTCAGTCAGAGCCACTATTGGTATTCCTAAATTTGGAACAAATTTGGAGTGACCATGTTAAAACTTTTAGATAAGCAAAGTGAATACCGTTAAAATTTTGTGTGAGAAGGTTCAGTTAGAATGCTTGAAAAGGGTACCCGGATGATTTTCATGAGGTACAAATTGGGAAAATGCTTCAATGCCTTTCATCTTGCATATGTAGTGGGTTCCAACTCTTGAATTTCAATTCTTATATGTTTAGGGAGTAGCCATTTTGAGGGGGTCACCTAAATCTGCATTTTTGCTGTGTCATTTTGCTGTCTGGAGCCTACTTTGCTTCTGAATATCTTGCACCCTGTTGAGTTTCATAGGCTATCACTTTGGGAATGTGTTATATGCATATCAGAGAACTTATGTTTTAGATCTCAGCTCATTCCAAATCCATTTGATAAGTTTTCATACTTCCCAAAGTTGGTCGCTCAGAACTGTTTGCATTTTTGTTCTTCCTAGAAATTTGAATAGCCCAGTTTGACAGGTTATAACTTTTGACCAGTTGGTTCAATTGAGAAAATTCCTTTTGTACTATGTTCCAGTGGTCACACACTCCATATTTTCCAGTTTGTAGATCCCTATAAAATCAGATGACAAGTTTTTTAGAACCATTCTGTTAGTGAATAATTCTGATTTCCTGAGTTTTCAAGTGCAGAATTGCTAACTTGTCCACTTTGAGGTCTTGAAAATCTATACTCGGGTGAACATTTTGGATAACTGAGTTGTACCTCATATTGTAAACATAAGAGTGCACCTATTTGAAGATTTAAAAATTCCTGCCAATCCATTTATCCACTTTTCCAGAGCCTTTCCATTTCTGATTTATTAAAATTTCACTAAAAATGCTGAATTCAGAATTAAATGGCATACTTTGTGGTTTCCTTATTTTCACCCAGTTCAAGGTCAGGAATATTTGAAATTTGATCTGCATTGTAGACCTAGGAATGAGCCCCTTTGAAGATTTCCAATTTTTGATCAATCCAGTTGATCACTTTTCCAAATTAAATCCAAATCAGTTTTATGCATATTTGCTTGGTTTAAATTCAAAAAGGTGTTAGGATGCTAATTTTGCGGATTGGTATCAGTTAAGGAGTTTGTTTTCAGAATAAGATAACTGAGGTTTTTCATTCTACATATGACATTCAATCAGGCTCTAGAGGTTGAAATTCTGAAGGATCTATTTGATGGGTTTGCAAGTCCAGTTTCAGAGGCAGTTTGTTCAGTTTGCAGTGCAAAGCAGAATTAAGTTTTTAGAATGGCCATTTTGCAAGAGTGATGTCTTTTTGTCTGAAAGATATTTTCAAGATCTGATTATGGGACCATCTTCATTACATATGAATGTACTATTTGACTTGATGGTGAAATTTCAGAGCTTGATTTAACATTTTTGCAAGTGGTCGATCTGAAGAAGATTTGTGGTATTTCTACATTTGCATTTGCATAATATTCTGGAAGTTCTAGGTTTGATTATTAACAGCTTGTACCTAAAGATGAATGTGGTGAATCCATCTTGCATGCATAGTTATTGCAAATGAATGAACTTTTTCTAGGTATCATGGTTGAATTGCTTGTTCCAGTCAAATTTTTGAGGCCGATTCCAGATGCCAAATACTGAAAATGAGATCAAGTTGCAAAGGGGTATAAATTTTGAAAAGGATAGATGAGAGACATATAGTTTTGCAAGTATCAAAGCATGAAAGGGGTTTTTATCGGATGGTGTAGTTGTGATTGATTTGATAACCATGTATGCATAAATGGAAGCTACAAACAAAGCATTGACAACCATCAGAGCTTGAACCGAATGGGGGCAGCAATGGATGAATTTTGCAATGAGTTTTCTCAAAGTCTACAAGTTAATGAGGAGTTTTGGGACACATTCCAACTTTGTATGCTCTTTCTTTCGCAATTTGCTAGTCTCATACCTTTTGAGAGGATTGAATAGTGAACTTGCGCAAAGTGTTGATGATCAAGATCATTTGAGCATAACTCTTATGGACGCATATTTGCAGCGGCATGATGACAGATGGGAAAGATGTACATTTTCATCATGGTCATCAAATAGAATTGCAAAGTATGGTCTCATATTTTAAAATAATTGCGGGATGTAAACAAAATGGATTTGTTGGTTGGATTTTAGAAATTTTCAGGCAATGCAATCGACAGGTGTAATGCCATTCACAGAGGAGATGTAACTAAACCCAAGGGGAGACAAAGTATGTAAAATCTTTTAAAAACCTTGGTAAATACTAATGTCCACGCCTTTTCCTATGAAGACTTTAAAAACATTAAATGCTTTTTCATATACAAATTGCAAAGTACCAAGCTGGAGGTCTGCGCTGATTTGGGGGAGTTTTGAAGATTTTCCTTTGCAAATTGAAGTGCCATAAGCCTGCACTAAGCATGGGAAAAGGGGAGACTTCTGATCTTCAGAGATGCTATGTTTATTGGAGTAAATTGGGGGCATTTTAAACATAGTAAACTGCAAATATTAAAGAGCCAAAGCCTACGCAATGCATGGAATATGACATGTTTGATTAAAATGTTTATTGCCTGCGCATGACAATAACATGCTAGGAAATGCATTCAAACAGAGCAGATAATTGAAGATGGCTACGCTGATGTAGGTGGAATGTTATGAGGTTTGAAAACATTGAAAGGAGAAAACCATAGTGCTTGGATCCTGCGCAGCATGCCAGGAAAGGATATAGAAGGAAATTTGAAAGGTTTTGAACAACAAAACAATGACAAAGGGGATGTTCTTTAGAATGTTTAACAATTTTGAAACCACAGAGATGCTGTGATAGCAGTGGAGGGAGGTTGCAGATTTTAAAATATTAAGCCCAACATTACATTGCAAACAGTATTTCCAGTAGTTCACGCATGCATTGGGGGAGGTTTTCATTATTTTTAAGTTGAAATCTGCAGATATAAATCCACAGCAAGGGGCACCCAGACCATGGGAGGCCATTGGTGCTATTCATTTGCATTAAGGCAATTCCATTAATGAGTAGAAGGCAGTAAGTTGCCAGCAAAATGGAGAAACAGTGAGATTCGTTTGTCCCACATTCACTCTGTAGTGGCCGTTTTTAGTATTTATATACTAAAACGCTTAGTATATCAAATAAGTAGAAGAGCCCAGAGGCTCTTGGCGGGTCCTTGAGGGCTAGAAGAATGGAGGCATGGACAAACCATAGTATTTTATGCTAAATTTTTAAAATGCCTTTGAGACTACAAAACCAATTATCCCACATTCATGCCTCAAATGGATTTCAGAGTCTTTATAAGCTAAAACACAAACATCTTAATTTGAAGAAAGAAGAAGAGCTATCCACACGTGTGCCCAGTCATCCGACACCTCCGTTTCTATGCCCAAAATTGGAGGAAAACAAATTTTGGTGAAAGCAACATGTGGCATCCGATCGCATGGTTGCGAGAAGTTCTGGTCGCATAGTCACGGGATGATCCAGTCGCTCAGTCGAGAGAAAAATTGCAAGTGACCACCGGAATTCTGAGACTTGGCGACTGACCGCTAGTGGTTAGTTGCACAGTCAGGAGATGTCAGAGCTAGCTGCTCAGACTTGGTGACTGACTGCTAGTGGTTAGTCATGAAGTAGCCAGAAGGAGATGTTGACCACCCCGACGTGGAGATAGCCGGTTGTCGCATGGTCACTAGATGGAATTAGCCACCGGATGTCAGTCGTGAGGTCACCCAGGGTTGACAGATAAGTTGAAATTTGCTCGCGACTTGGAGACTAAGGTTTGTTTCATGGTCGCCAGATTTAACTATGGTTAGTAAAAATACTCAGAGACTTAGAGACAAAGGAAGAAGGCTAACCAAGGTTAAAGGCACAATTAGTACCAGTTTATGACAGCGAATCAGCATGTGACACATGTCAAAATCTAGTGATGTCTGGGAAAAATATGCATAAAATTGAGGATTTCAAAGACTTTAGAATGTGCACAGGATTCATTTTAAAAGGGAGTTCTATAGTTTTTATTGCTAAATATTCGTATGTTTATTCCCGGAGGGTTTTTTAAGGCACTTGAAGTCAAGGGCTTTGCCAGGAAGATCAAATTTGGGGATGAGAAATAAAGATTAAATTTGCACAAATAGGAACAAATATATTTATTTGTTTTTAAAGACTTGACAGATGAATGGGAAGATATTTATCAGAGGATAAATCAGATTTTTAGAGCTTTCCGGGAGGATTTTTGAGAAGATATTTTCAAAGGGAAATATGACTAGGTTTCAAAGATATTTTGAAGATAAAATCAGATATTTTCTCAGACAGATAGAGTCAGTTATTAAAGATATATCAGATATTTTGAAGACTTAGAGAGATAAGTAAAATCAGATTTGTGAAGTCACCCAGAAGGTTCAGATATTTTGAAAAGAAGGAATGAGTAAAAGTCAGATTTTAGAGAAGGACAGATGTTGGCCACACATAGTTTTTAGGGTTTCTTCTCTTATTATTTATTCTCTTCTCTTTTCTGTAAGGAGGGTTCTGATTTTAGGTTCCTATTTTGGTTCCTATGGAGGTTCCTGGTCTTGTTCTTGTTCCTATCTTTGCCTATTTTAGTACAAGTTACCATTGGTTTGGAGATTTTATTTCTAAAGCATACTTCTTTTTCATGCTTAGTTCTTGAGTTTATTGTCTGGATATCTGGAAACAACTTGGATTAATGAGAATATAGTGCAGTTCCTACTCATTGATGTCTTGTATCTTTTGATTGTGGTTTATGCTCTAGTATAGTTCATTTGTAAGGCATCTGAAATATACCTACTACAAGGTAGTGTGTCTAATCATTTGTGAGTCTTTCTCAAGGAGAGAGTTAAATTTTGTAAATGGTTTCAGAGAGTAGGACATGGTTGTGAAGATCTGATGAAGAAGTATTGAGTTGAGTAGATTGTTTGTAAGGCATCCAATCTAGATTGTATGAAGTTTGTAAGGCATTCTTCAGTATTGCATTAGTTTATTATTGTGGACATATGTTTTCATTGAATCTTTTCCCAAGGAATAGGCACTAATCTAGAGTTTGCTGAGCAAGTGTTTTCTCCATTCAATTATGCACAAATTAATAAATTTCATCTAGTTTTTAGAATGAATGAGCTGAACTCATTAAGGACTTATGTCAGTAGGACAATGTCCATTTTAGTTATTACTTGGAGAGTAAATCATTATGTTATCCCTCCTAAAATCAAAAGGAAGAAGGATGCAAATCCTTGTCTCATTGGTTCATGTTATTAAAAGTATAGCCTAGCTTATAATACTCTATTTCAAATTAATCATTACAATCTCTAAAGTATTCTATAAGTTGTTACAGTGAGGTTTTGGGTACATAATCATTGAATGAAATAATCCACCAAATACATAGGCTGAAATATCAGTAATCCTTAAAAGGTAATACCTTCCTGAGTCTGTGGAGCTCAAAAATGAAGAAGGATATTATCCAATCCTTAGCAATTAGCCTTTTTTTTTCCTAAAAGAGGTTGCATTCAAGTATACAATGTATACTTTCATCATTAGGTAAGTATTGGAAGAAAAAGTGCTAACAGAGTGATGAAGGAATTTTTCTAGGGTATTCTATCAAGAGCAAGGGTTACAAATGTCTAAACAAAGCCTCTAAAAAAATTATTGAAAGTGAAAATGTAAAGATAGATGAATTTGCAGAGAAGAATGAACAAGAAAGCACTAAAGAACCAGAGGGCTATAATAAGTTGATTTACAATGAGGAACCTGACACTCTACCCTACCAACAATGTAGAGCTCCTGAGCTACAAATCATTGCTCCCGAGCATCAGGCTGCAAATACCGATGGTCAGGATAATGATCAAGATAATGTGCAAGGTGATGAAGACAAAAATGAAGAAAAAAACAATGATCAAATTGATAGACAAAGAACTATACCTGTACTTGCAAGATATGCAAGAAGGAACCATCCAGAGATCCAGATCATAGGAGTTAAGAAAGATAGTACAAGAAAAAGAAGTAAGTCTCTAAACTCAAGCTATCTAATTTGTGAGTTTGAGCCCAAATCTGTCAATGTTGCACTTGATAATGAAGAATGGATAAGTGCTATGAATGATGAGATTGAGCAGATTGAGAAAAACAAAACATGGTCACTTGTGCCAAGACCAGATGACAAGAATGTCATCGATACAAAATGTATATTCAGAAATAAGCTGAATGAGAATGGAGAAGTCACAAGGAACAAAGAAAGAGTGGTATGTAAGGGGTATGCACAAGAGGAAGGTATAGACTATGAAGAGACCTTTGCACCCATTGCTAGGCTAGAAGGAATAAGAATATTACTTGCTTATGCTACATTCAAAGGATTCAAAGTATATCAAATGGATGTCAAGTCAACATTCCTAAATGGAATACTTGAAGAAGAGGTATACATTGGGAAACTAGAAGGGTTTGTCGATCCAGACAAGAAAAACATGGTATGTAGACTTCACAAAGCCTTGTATGGATTGAAACAAGCTCCAAGAGCCTGGTATGAACAACTTCATTCCTATCTAATAAGTATTGGATTTGTAAGGACTAGTGATGTAAGTGTTCCAAGGGCTTGCTTGCATAATTGAATAAGAAGATCTTCTTTGTCTTTTTTAAGGATCCTAATCTACTCTAGGTCATTATTAGGCTTAGATGATTAACTAAGTCTTAATTCAACTCTTCTCTAAGAGTCTCACACTTTGTGCTTCACCTTTGAAAGACTAACACCCTAGTAGTTACTTCACTTCCTATCTTACACTTAGAAGGATCTAAGTGCCAACTCCACTCTACCATTAATGAATCATTTTAGGGGTTTCCATCATCATGTAGACAGTCAATTTGATGTTAGTGTCACAAAAAAAATGCACGAGATTCTTGAAAAGACAGAACTGCATAGCACTTTTCAATATTCACCACTTGTTACAATCATCCCTCCTACTGAGTTTCAAGTCTTCGGTAACATTAGATTCCATCTCCATGATTGTAGGCCTTGTTGGTTGATATCCCATTCCTATTTCTTAGGGGGATCCAAAGTAACCTTATGTTGCATGCAACATTTGCAATAATTGCGAATGTTGTCGTGACAACAATGTAACAACTTTTGGCATCTTTGTCTTCATGCCACTTTCCTAACTTCTAGGACCTCTAACCTCTCTAATTCAAGGATCCAACATCATTCATGACCTTAAGGAATCTCTATGACATCATTGATGTGTTTAAGACACATTGAAGACTCTAACTCAAGCTCCTAACATTAAGAATTTAAAAACTACTAACAATGGCTAACTTAGTGACCTTATTCCTAGTGACTAACTCACCTAGCCCACATTGCAATGACCTTCTAAGGTCCAAAACCAACCTAATTATCTTGACTTGGCCAATGTCAAGTACAAGCCAAAATATACTAATTATGGAGGTTAGCCTAGGTGTGCTCCTACACCATCCTCCCCAAAACAAAAAGTTCAATCCACCCTTGGATTGAGGATGCTTGGATCAGTCCCCATCTTCTTGAACTCTGACTCTTTGACCCATACTGCATCAACATCCATTTGATCATGCTTCTTTATCAAGTGTTCCTTGTAGGCTTTGGTTCTAGTCTATTTGTAGACTCTAGTATCCAATACGCTGTCAGCTCCTATGACTGTAGCAGGGGGAAAATGGAGGTCTTCCACACCTTTGATCACTTCTTTGAGACTCTGGTCCATGCCTTGCTATGGTCCTTTGTAATGGACTAGTTCTACAATATTAAAAATAGGTGAAAATCTACTGTTTTCCGGTAGCTCAACTCTAAATGCATTATCACCATACTTAGCTAAGATAGGATAGGGACCTATCCTTCTCATCTACAACTTGTCATGGACTCCCTTTTGAAGTCTTGATTTGTTAAGATGCACCATGACCATGTCTCCCACATTGAGCTGAACTGCTCTCCTACTCTCATCAACCTTGGTTTTATGTTTCAAGGTGTTCTTTGTCAAAGTTTTCTAGACTGTATCATGTATCTACTGCATTGCATAAGAAAAATCATCTGCATATACACTTTACTTGACTCCATCCTTCAAGTCTCTCAACTCATAGACTCCTCTGGGATGTAATCCATACACTACCTGAAAGGGGCTCTTACCTGTTGATCTATTGATGGTATCATTGTAGGCATACTCAGCTTACCCAATCAATTGATCCCATTACTATCCATACTCCTTGATCAAGCACCTTAGTAGATTTACAAGGCTCCTATTCACCACTTTAGTCTGACCATTAGTTTGGGGATGGTATGCAGACCCAAAGGATAAATTAGTGCCCAATCTTTGCCAAAGAGTCTTCCAAAAATGACTCATAAATTTAGTGTCTCTATCTGACACTATGCTCATAGGCAACCCATGGATTCTTACTATCTCTTTGAAGAAGAGAGAGGCTATTTGGCTGGAATCATTAGTGGTCTAGCATGGCACAAAGTGAGCCATCTTTCTTAATATGTCCACAACTACATATACACTATCCATGCCTTGTTTTGTCTTGGGTAACCCAACTACAAAATCCATGCTCAAGCATTCCCAAGGCCTAGTGGGAATAGGTAGTGGCTGATAAATTCCTATAATTGAAGAAGTACCTTTTTTATCTTTGACATACAATACAACTTTCCACATACCTCCTAACATCAAGATTCATCCTTGGCCAATAATAGAACCTTTGAACAAGTTCTTGGGTCTTAGTGATCCCAAAGTGACCACTCAATGCAGCATTGTGCTTTTCTTGGATTAAGTTCTCCCTAATAGACCCTCTAGGGACACACAACTGATTTCCCTTGAACAAAAGATTACTTTGCAAAGTGTATTCAACATACTTACTATGAAAATGGGTTTTGTATTCAGCACATACCTTATAAATGTCTGCAAAATCCTCATCATCAGCATATAGATCTTTGAAATGATCTATTCCCATGCTCTTCAACTGAATCTCTTGGATGGTAAGAGCTCTTCTAGACAATGCATCTACCACTTTATTGAGGAAACCTTTCTCGTGTTTTATATTAAAGTTATAAGCTTGTAATTATTCCACCCATTTCATGTGCTTGTGGCTCAACTTCTCTTGAGAATTCAAAAAACTTAATCTTGATTATCCGAGTAGACTATGAAATCCTTGGGGAGTAAATAGTGTCTCCATTTCCTTAAAGCCTAAACCAATTCATACATTTCAAGTTCATAGGAAGAATACTTCCTCTTGGCTTCACTCAACTTTTTTGAATGAAATGCGACTGGTCTTCCCTCTTGGCTTACGACAGCTCCAATAGAGACATTGCTTGCATCACATTCAATGGTGAAAATCTTCTCAAAGATTGGTAAGACTAAGATAGGTTGTGTAGAAATATTTTCTTTCAATAACTCAAAGCTCTTAGTAGCTTGTTCATTCCACATGAACTTAGTCTTCATTCCTCCTTTGATTATGTCCAACATAGGAGCACAAATAACACTAAACTGCCTTATAAACTTCCTATAATACTGAGCAAGGCCATGAAAACTTCTTACCTTTGTTTCTGTCATTGGAGTAGGCCAATTCATGATGGCTTCCACTTTACTCTTTTCCATTTTTAGATTTCCATGAGAGAGAACAAACCCAAGGTACACTAGTTAAGTTTTAATGAAGTCACATTTCTCCAAGTTGATCATCAACTTTTCTTCATGCAGCTTCTTGAAGACAGTCTCAAGGTGTTGAAGATGTTCCTCTCTTGTCCTACTATAAATTAGTATATTATCAAGATATACTACTAAACATTTTCCAATGTAGTCTTTGAGGACTAGAATGTGGAGGGAGCATTAGACAGTCCAAATGGCATGACAAGCCATTCATACAAACCTTCATTGGTTTTGAATCTTGTCTTCCATTCATCTCCCTCATGTATCCTAATTTGGTGATACCCACTCTTCAATTCTATCTTTCTATAGCACTTGGCTCCACCTAGAGAATCCATTAGGTCCTCAATCCTAGGAATGGGAAACATATACCTAATGGTTATCCTATTTATGGCTCTTAAATCAGTACAAATCCTCCAATGTTCCTCCTTTTTTGGTGCTAGGATAGTAGGTACTGCACAAGGACTAATTCTTTTCTTGATAAGGCCCTAGTTAAGGAGTTCTTCTATTTGCCTAGCAATTTCCTCATTTTGTTGAGGTGTCATCTTGTAGGCTTCCTTATTAGGCAGGGTAGCTCCGAGTATGAAGTCTATCCTATGACTTATGGCTATTGTAGGGGGTAATGCTGATGGTTTTCCATCACTTACTATGCCTTCATAAGTCTGCAACTTACTTTGTATTTCCTTAGGTATCTCTGATTTCTTGTCTCCTTTTTCTTCATTCTTTTCTCTTGGTCTTAGCACCAATGCATAGCCAACTCCTTATCCTTCTTCCATGGCTTCTATGAATTCCTTTTCACCCACCATAAGCACATTAGGACCTGTTGTCTTCACATCTGCATCTTCTAACAATGATTGGATTTTGAAAGTTACTTTATCCTTCTTGAATGTATAGGAGTTCTTCACTCCATCATGGATAGCTTGGCGGTCAAATTTCCATGGCCTACCTAGGAGAAAGTGACATGCATCCATGGGCGGCACATCACATAGAACCTTGTCCTTATATCTCCCTATAAAGAACTCTACCCATGCTTTCTCATTGACTAAGACATGTTGTCCCTTATTGATCCATGTGACCTTGTAAGGATGGGTATGAGGCATCCTTGTCATGCCTAACTTGCTGACTGCTTCTTCTGACACAATGTTGTCAGTAGACCCTGAGTCTAAAATGACTCTACATACTTTTCCCATCACCTTACATTTGATTCTAAATAGGGACCTTCTTGGCTTGGCTCCTCCTTGGCTGCCTCCTTGATCAATGTTCTCCTCATCATGAGATTCTCACCTTCTTTATAATTCAGTGGTACCTCAGAGTGTGTATCTACTGCATTTTCTTCTTCATGAACTAAATTAGTTCTCTTGTTACCTCCTTGAGAAGTAATACCCTTCTTTGGACACCTATAGGGACGGTGTCCCATTTGGTTGCAATGGTAACATTTCATATTGGCAAAGTAATTTCCTCTTCCTTGTCCACCACTTCTACCTTTGAAATTTGAGTTCCTTCCTCTACCACCTCTACTAGAGCTTCCCTTTTTCTATTCAATGTATTTGACTTCTCCTTGTGTCCTTGATTCTAAACTTCTTCCAACATGGCCACCTCTTGTTCCTCTATTATCCGCTCCTCTACCTCTTCCTTTGGAGGTTTGATCTTGTTTTCTTTTGCCTTTCTCCTCTATCTTCAAGGCCATTTGATACATTAGAAAATGATTTTGAAGTTCACAAGACTCATATCTTCTTGAATAGACCACTTGAGTCCATTCAAATATCTAGCTAACTTGATGCTTTCATCCTCCACCACTTGTGACCTTAAGCACAACTTTTGGAACTCTTCAGTGTATGCTTGGACATCCAAATCTTTTTGTCAAAGATTGTGTCTTCTCCTATGCAGCTGAACCTCATGATCATTAGGCAAGTAAGTCTACTTTAACTTAGTCACCATTCCTTTCCATGAGACTATAGGACTCCTTCCTTCTTTCTCCCTTTTAGTTTGAACAAACTTCCACCATGTGAGAGTTGATCCTCTCTACCTTGACTTGGCCAGACTCACTTTTTGGGCCTCTATGATACCATCACACTCAAAATGGTTCTCTATGCTGTCAATCCAATCCACAAATGAATCTGGATCCATTTGTCCACTAAAAAGTGGTACACCCTCCAAATCTTTGCCACTTAAATCCTTTAATGCCTTTAAGAAGGGTTCTTGGTCACTAACAGGGTCAGGGGTTGGAACTTCCTCTTCTACATCCACTCCCTTTTCTGTTGCTTCTTCTTCTTCTTTCTGATCTATCTTATCTTTCATCTTCTCAGCTTTGTCTTGGACTTTGTTAGTGATTTTTCTTGTATCCCTCAGTTCTAAAAGTGACAATGCGAACCAAACTAGGGGATTTTTGTCTAGCTCACAAGAGTCATCCCATTCCTACAAACTAAGGGGAAAGAAAAGACTAATTGATAAGGATTTGATCCTCCTTCTACTTTGAGTTCCACACACTCAGGCGGGTGCACCTAAAACATGATAAAATCTGCATATACAATGACTTACTAGCTAAACCTCATTATGCAGATGTGAACGTGGATAGTTCTCAGACTTATAAAACATGGGAGTTCAACTCAACCAGTCTTATGTAGGATCCCACCTACATGATCTGCTAAGAAATAGGGAAATGGTCAAGGTAACAACAAGGATATTCACCCTTCTTCTCTTTGAACCCGGAGGCTCAGGCAGGCTAACCTATTAGATTCACTTCTACAAGGAATCACCAAAAGCATTTGCACTATTCAATGCAACTCATACACATTTATGCTCTCAAACAGGAAAGGGAAAATGAATTGAATTTAATAATTTGATGATGAAAACACATAACCAGCAAAGGACCAGTGCCTTATCTATTGGGAAATAGAGTCAAACAAATATGCATTCCCAGAAAACCCCAACACCAAACTCAAAGGACCTGAATGAAATGCCTTACAATCCATTCTTCTCATTTCAATATCTGGACATCAAATTTATGTGTTGATCCTAAACTCTCAGAAATCGCATTGAAGATTTAATATCTCCTTGAAAGAAACTCAAAAATAAAACCATAGCTACCTTATAACTGGTGTATTAACATACCTTATAGATTAATACACAAGAATTAACACCAAGCACACAAAGACATCAGACAGATATTTGAACAGGGATTCCATCATTCTTCATTGAAATTCATCTAGAA
This sequence comes from Thuja plicata, assembly GCA_018584345.1. NCBI lineage: Eukaryota > Viridiplantae > Streptophyta > Pinopsida > Cupressales > Cupressaceae > Thuja > Thuja plicata. The sequence continues at coordinate 2,714,691 of MU227701.1, forward strand.
CTGTACATTGCAAGACCATGAACACAAAGAGAATAAGACTCAAGAGCCTGAATACTGCCCAGTAGCATACAATTTCAACATCATTTTACCATCAGAAGAAAAAACCAGATATAGGAGATTGGAAAAAAAAAAATTCATCACCGACACCTGTCTGCTCCTCAAAATATCTGCAACTGCTTCCAATTGAAACTGTGAGAATCTCATTTGATTTTCCCTCAAATGGTCTACAAAATCATCTTCTTCATTTTGAGACCTTTCCGACAACATATGATACTCTATACTTTGGATCAAATTTTCCCTCTAAAACTTTAATCCAAGTTTGTCTTCCCGTGCAGATTTCTTTTAAAAGTTTGAAATATTTGCATTTGAATTTAAATACCTTTACAATAGTTGGACTATTTAAATAAGATAAATTAAACTTTAAATATTCCTTTTTGCCCACATCTCACCAGAATGCGATACTTGTCACCTAGGCTTAATGGCTTAAAGGTTAGATGGTGAGCATCTTCCTTTTAGGCCATTAAGTTAGCCCTTAGATCTTTTTGAACTTTCTCACCTTTTAATCCTTTGCCTTTTGTGATGCATTTAATTAAATATTTCAATTTAATCCCTTATTTCCCCATAATGCACCAGCTTGCAACACCTGTTGCTTAGGCTTAATGGCTTAAAGGTTAGATCGTGAGCATCTTTCCCCTAAGCCATTAAGTTAACCCTTGATTTTTCTTGAACTTGCAAGTTTTTTAACCCCTTTGTTGAAATGAATTAAAATTAAAAAATAATTTCAAATATGCACATCTCACCAGCTTGCGACAAGTGTCACCCTCTGATTGGTCTGTAGGTCCACTTGGTGCCACGTGTCGATCTCTGATTGGAGTCTCTGAAGTGCATTGGACTTGCGCCACTTGGCACTTTCTCAACACCACGTGGCATCCTCTGATTGGTTGACCGGTCCACTGGGTGCCACTTGTCACTTGTGCCATGTGGACCAATGGCTTAGTGGCTTAATCCTATCCTCCTTGCAACTCTTTTATCAAGCCAGTAAGCCATCCATTGATTTTGGTTGCCTTGAGATCCGCACCAAAATTTATAGCCTCTTAAACCACCTCCCCTGCCACATCATCACTGCGGGTCTCACCAAAATATGGGTCTTCTTCCTCAGGCACACTTTTCAAGACAAGTCCTTAGCTCCTGTGCACATGCCCATAGCCTCCTCTTGCTTCTTCATATTACATACTAAGCATCCTTGTATATAAACATATTGAAAATCCTCTTCCTGGCGAATGTGGGATTAATGGATTTGAAGTTTTTGAAGTTCTCCATGTATTTTTGCCCAAAATTAATGGGGCACAGCGCGCGCACTAAGCATTCTAGCCAACGCACCTTTCAAAGAGCCTCTTGGCTTTTACTCATTACATAAAGTAAGTGCGATAGTATTTCAACATTCCAGAAAACTCTCACCTGGCAAATGTGGGATAATGCTCTTTTAAGTTTTCATGTTTTTAAGCTCTGTACATGTTTACCTTTATCCAGCACATGGCTTTGCTCCATCTTTTCAAGTGCTGGAAGCTCGCTCATGCCTGTGTGGATCTCCTTTTCAAATTGCATTTGTAATATGCATTCAACATTTTAAAAACCCCCAATGAAGGTCAGCCTAAAATTCTCATTCCATAGCGCAGGCTTTGCATTGTTACATTAGCTTTGAAAGTTTATTTTAAACTATAAAAACTGTTTGCACTCCCCATAGCGTGGCCCCTGCATCTGTGTTTGGCATGGCAGCATGCTGGTAAAGGTTGGAATATTGACTTTACACCTGCCGATTATATTTGCTTTGGAAGTTTCTAAGATTTTTCAAAACTCAATCTCTATCTCAAAACTCAATCTCTGTCACGCTCGTTGCTCTAGAATTCTTTGCATTTGTGTTGGTTTTGGTGCGCTAGGTAACTACTTATTTCCAATGCATGATTTCAATGTCTATGGTATTGCATAAACAAAATTAATGCATGATCCCCCTTTTGGTTTACACCTCCTACGCATTTTGCACTGAATGTTCTTGATGAAAATAGTTCTCCATGACCCGCGCAGCCCCTTCAGCTTTCAAAATAGTTAGCAAAGGTTGTCTATGTTTCCACATTTTGCATAATTACACTTCAAACAATTTACTTAAAAAATTACGCAGCTCTTCCTCCAGTTTGCGCGGGCTTTTGAAGATTTACTCCTGCATATCTTTAACACAACACCTGCCAATTTCATTGGCTTTGAAAGTTAAAAACTTCTTTTCTCATGCTGCTATGTGGGTTCCTTGTATACTCCCCTTCTTGCAAGTCTTGCACAGACTACGTGGAATGTATTTTGCAGTTTTGAAGTTTTAAAATACCCTCTATGTAACATGCAGGCAACATATGCATTTTATTTGAATTCTTTCAAAGTTTTTAGTGTCTTCCTTTAAAACCAGTGTGGACTACACCTGCCAATTACCATTTATTAGCACTTGTTTGAACTTCAATGCTGCGCGGGATCTCAGTAAATATTACAGATTGCAAATCAATCCTCTATTTTCTACGTCCCTGCCAACTCCTTCTGTTGCTTACTGCGCTGGCTTTCATATTATTTAAATATGCCAATTGCATTGCTTGAAAATCTGCACCCATGTGTGGCCTTCTACAGTTGCCTTGGCGAAGTGAGCTAGGAGCTTTTCATTTGTTGTTAGCACACGCCCTAGTCAAATTGGCATTCCATTATATAATCTGCATAAACTCTCTTCTGACTATCTATGCTTGATTTTCTCTATAAGTTACATGGATTTTGTTTAAAAGCTATCCTTCTTGTATGTGTGGGCTTGTTGATTGCTATGCAGGGAAAGCAATTTTTTGGCTTTAAAAGAGGGACACTTAAAATGGGATGGGAAAAGATCAACATTATATTTGATTTTGGTGTGCTATCTATCCACAAAGATGTTGATGTTGATTGAGAACAATTATCCTAAAAAGAGAAAATCCAACAACTGGAACCTGATTTTCGATTGATAATTGCACTAAATCACCAATCATGAAGTCATATGTGGAAATTTTTTATATGTAGCCATCCTTTGTAACCTTAATCATCTAAAAAAAATCTACCTCAAATGGACAATGAAGCATTGAACCAGCGGTGCTTTTAATAACTTTTCACATTTCTGCAAACTTAACTCATTAATGGCATTTGGCCTTTGGGGCTGGCTTTAAAAACTGACAAGATCAAGTAACCGAAATGTGGCACTGGGCACACATTTTCTATGGTTGATATTCTTCCATTCTGCAAATTGAAAACTGATGAAACACAATAGATCCAAATATATTAAACATGCAAGTCACCTTTTCACAACAATTCTGCAAATTACCTTGTCCAAAAACAATGAATTGCATTTGGTTTCAACTTTGAAAACAAGTCAAACGACCTCTTGAAGACCCAAGCTTCAGGATATTGGAAGTATGTTATATGGAGAATATGGATCTAGAAGGGAATCTCTTGACAATCATCTAGACACATTTGACAGCCCCTCAAGAGTAGCCACTTGGAAATGGAGAAAACAACAAACATGAGGAATAATGATTTCTGCAAATGAAAAGCATCTTGAAAAGTGAGAAAATAAAACCCCCAGGACCCGAAACCTCACAAAATTGAAGTAAATTTGGTCTACAATAAAGGGGCACCATTTTCCTAATATGACCAATCATGGCAATCAAATTGTAACATTACAAACAGGGCCTCTGACCAAACTGTGCAACTGGTCTGCATCAAAATGTTAGAAATTGCAAATGGAATCGGATTGGCAAACTGAACAAACGGATTCATCATGGCCTGCAAAATCTTCATGGTAGAAAATTTGCATCCCTAAAATACCTTGGAGCATTCAATTTTCCATTCCATTCAACCGGGTGTAAAATTGTAAGACCTCAAAGTAGGTCATTCAGAAATCTGCATTTGACAGTTTGGCACACTGATAGAAAATGCAAATGAAATGAGCTAAGCAAACTGACCAAATAGAATTTTCATGACCTGAAGATAGAGACTCAAGAATTATTTGACCTCTATAATACAGTGAAAAAGGAATTTTTTCAATTAGGTCACATGGTCAAAACTTACAATTGGTCAAACAGGGCTACTCAGAATTCTGGGTAGGACAAAGAAATGAGACATTTCCGGAAGACCAACTTTGAGGGATCAGAAAACCTATCAAACGGTCTCGAAATAACTTGGGATTGTAAATATAGGCTTTGTGATATAAATAATCAACATTCCCTAAAGTGGCGGGCCATGAAACTCAATAGGACACAAGATATTCAAATGCAAATTGGGCCCGTTACAACAAATTGACACTGGCAAAAATGCAGATTTTGACAAGTGCTCAAACCAAGACATCACGAAACAACTTGAAACTCAAATTTCATGACCTAGAATATCTTCAAATGCCTAAAAAAGAGCAATAAACACCTGACATGCATGATAAAATTCAAAATCTCATCTAGGCAAATAAGCTCAAAAAGCACTTATAGGGGGTCAAAATGCAAAGCACTAGTAAAACACTCAAAAATGACTGTTGTATTTTTGAGTACCAAAAATGGCTCTGATTGAGGACACATTCCCCATGCGGGAATGTAGAGGACTTCAGAATCTCTTGGTACAGTAGACCATTCAAGACTTCAAATCAGACTTTATCTTCACTTTCTCTCTCTTCTCCTTTCTCTCTTGAAACTCTTCTCTTAGAACTTTTTCTCTTCAAAAATAGGGAACCTTTTATTCGAAAGAAAACACACCACTCAACTGAAGGGAAAGAGAATATACAAAATTTACATTATTTACAAAAAGCCTCAAACCTTTTCATAACTCAAATCAACACTTGCCTCTATCAAAAATCTGATTTTCTTCTTGGCATACAAATATCAGAATGAAAATGTACTTGTCTCGCTGCTGTTCAAATTCACAAGGAATCATAAAAATGAAGAATACCTTATTTGCAATTCCTTTCATGCCTTCATAAGTTCTTCCATCAGAATCAACATAACCAAAAGTATGAAACTCATCCTTCACATCAACAAACATCAAAAAATGTGAACCATGACAACGAGGAAATGCATCACCATAAGAAATATCAAACTCCACTTGCATTAACCCCTCATCTTCTGGCTAATCCATAAAGAAAATAAATGAATCATACTCACATAAGCTATGGATATCAAAATATGGAAAAAATTCAAGATGGAAAAATATATCAACATGTTCCTCAAAACATGGATTGGAAACCTCTTCCACTTGCAAGTCACTCACACGGTTACAAGGAACTAGCTGATCATCACCACAGTCCTACTTACTACATGGAACAATGAACCCATCAAATGCATATGCAAACTCATAATCATTTTTGGCCCTGGAATAGGTACATTCTGATTTTTTACTGCATACTGACACAATTTCAACACCAAAATCAGAATAAGTCAAATCTGAAAACTCAATGCATTCTTCAAAAGGTGGATTAACAACACCATGTTTTTCTCCCATATGAGCATGGTAACAGAGAGATGGCTGATCCATATCAATGTCCTCATCAAATACATCATTAGTAAAAACTTTGAAAACATTAGCACACCTACTGTCATAATCAGTTTCAGCATATGATTTGAAATCAAAGAAGTCACTATAAGTAGGTTCAACACTTTTATGATTAGGAAAAGAAGTGGATGACAAATTCATACTACCTTATTCAACCGGAGGAGATGGAAAATGACACAAATTGTCCTCAAGTTTCTCATCATGTGCAAGATTTTTATTACACAAACAGACCATATGCTTCAATTGATCATCATTAAATGAAGGGATTTCAAAAATACACTCATCTAGCACTTTACCCTTTGACTGAAAAGACTCAAATAACTGACCTTCATTTTGATTTTCATCCACAATATCATGATAAAGTTTCAAAATAGTATCATACTCCATCTCATAAGGAAGACCATCATTTACTATCCCTCTTTCCTTAAGTTTTGACATCAAATCCACTTCAAATCTCTTGATACCAAACTCATTTGCATCATGCTAATGTAAAAGATTATTTTCAGAATTGGTGAAGATACTCTTACCTTCACATGCTGATTTTCATTCACTTCCGCAAATTCCCTTATCTTCCCATGCTATACTCGGCTCACACAACAAATCAACATATTCCAACATATCATTCTCTTGCGAGACATAGGTTTCAGCATCCCCTTGATCATCATAAGAGTGTAAAACATACATATCTTCTTCAACATTCAAAACATTATTAGTATCATTGCATCTAGGATCAAAATGAGAGGGTATTTCTGACATAACTTTGTAAGGCAAAGATTCTTTGACAAAGTCAACATCATAAGTATTTGAAACATCATTCATTGATACCATTCCTTGGACACATGTATTGTTGTCATCATTAGAAGTTTCTTTTGTATGCAAAAAAAGATTACTAACCATACATCTATTCAATTCTGAATTCAAGACCTAATTAGAAACCAAAGCAGAGGTATCAATATACCTACTTGGAGCTGCAAAATTTTCACAATACTCTTGTCCATTCTCAAATTTATTTTTCTGGCAAATCCCTCTAGAGAAATGGTTCTTTGTCAATTTGTATTTGGCATTATTTTCAATCTCTATTGTTGTCCTAAAAGCTTGATGCAAAGTCTTAGGTTCCTTGTCTCTCAACCTATAACTCATCTTCTTAGAAAATGCATCAAAGTAAACCACAACACACACATGATCTTGAGGTCTATTTCTTTCAGGTATTTCATGCAAAGCTCTTGCAAATCTGATATTGAAATCAGGAACTAATTCATCTTCTTTAATCCTAAGATTCAACCAATCAGTAAATACATCGCTCAAATTTATTCTCTCACCAAATTGTTCCATGAAGGCAACATGTAAATCATCCCAAGAGGAAATTGAACAAGCTAGTAAAAAAGAAAACCAGTCCCTAGCATCATCTTTCAAAGTTTGGACAAACAACTTCATGTATACATCTTCATACTTTATTTCAAAGTCATCCAATAGATCAATGAACATTTGAACATGATGACTTGCTAAAACAACTTGATCCCCACACAAATTTGGCAAATAATCTCTGATTTCATGAGGCACACCATGTGGGAAATCTTTAATGCCATCAAAACATAATGGCTCATACCTCCTGGTATGAAAGGATTTTAAAAGACCCTTTCAATTCTGAACCTTAGGTGGAAAAAAATTTGACATCTTACTAATTTTAACACACCTCTTTCCTAGTGCTGGAAACACTCAATAGAGGCAATCCATTTAAATCACTTAATTCTCATGAAAGGAAAAGACATGAGAAGTAGAATAACTTTGTTGTCACTGCTAAGATACTCTTTCATGGCCAGCAGAAGTAAACACACTCAAACAACCATCCAATATTTTATCCTTCCTTGCCAAAACAAACTGACAAGGCTTCAAATCTGCAAACAATATACTGCAAAATCTCTAAAATTTTACATGTAAATCAATGCCACTGGGCTGCACAAGAATTCAGAGTCACCACCCACAAAGATATGGGAAAATATTTGATAAAATGATCAAGAAATGGATGATAAATAGTTAGTCATTCCAAACTTTACAACAATCTATTTCCCCCTAGTGGAGTCGCCATTTTGTTAGTGATTTTTCTTGTATCCCTCGGTTCTAAAAGCAACAATGCAAACCAAACCTGGAGATTTTTCTCTAGCTCACAAGAGTCATCCCATTCTTGAAAACTAAGGGGAAAGAAAAGACTAATTGATGAGGATTTGATCCTCCTTCTTCTTTGAGTTCCACACACTCAGGTGGGTGCACCTAAAACATGATAAAATCTGCATATACAATGACTTACTAGCTAAACCTCATTATGCAGATGTGACCATGGATAGTTATCAGACTTATAAAACATGGGATTTCAACTCAACCAGTCTTATGTAGGATCCCACCTACATGATCTGCTAAGAACCAGGGAAATGGTCAAGGTAACAACAAGGATATTCACCCTTCTTCTCTTCGATCCCGGAGGCTTAGGTAGGTTAACCTATCAGATTCACTTCTACAAGGAATCACCAAAAGCATTTGCACTATTCAATGCAACTCATACACATTTATGCTCTCAAACAGGAAAGCGAAAATGAATTGAATTTGATGATTTAATGATGAAAATACATAACCAACAATGGACCAGTGCCTTATCTATTGGGCAATATAGTCAAACAAATATGCACTCCCAGAAAACCCCAACTCCAAACTCAAAGGACCCGAATGAAATGCCTTACAATCCATTCTTCTCATTTCAATATCTGGACATCAAATTTATGTGTTGATCCTAAACTCTCAGAAATCGCATTCAAGATTTAATCTCTCATTGAAAGAAACTAGAAAAACAAAACCACAACTACCTTATAACTAGTGCATTAACATACCTTACAAATTAATACACAAGAATTAACACCAAGCACACAAAGACATCAGACAGATATTTGAACAGGGATTCCATCATTCTTCATTGAAATTCATTTGGAACTGTACATTGCAAGACCATGAACATAAAGAGAATAAGACTCAAGAGCATGAATACTGCCCAACAACATAAAATTTCAACATCCTTTTACCATTAGAAGAAAAAACCAGATATAGGAGAATGGAAAAAACAAAATTCATCACCGACACCTATCTGCTCCTCAAAATATCTGCAACTGCTTACAACTAAAACTACGAGAATCTGATTTGATTTTCCCTCAAATGGTCTACAGAATCATCTTCTTCATTCTGATACCTTTCTGAAAACATATGATACTCTATACTTTGGATCAAATTTGCCCTCTAAAACTTTAATCCAAGTTTGCCTTCTCGTGTAGATTTCTTTTAAAAGTTTGAAATATTTGCATTTGAATTTAATTACCTTTTCAATAGTTGGACTATTGAAATAAGATAAATTAAACTTTAAATATTCCTTTTTGCCCACATCTCACCAGAATGCGACACTTGTCACCTAGGATTAATGGCTTAAAGGTTAGATGGTGAGCATCTTCCCTTTAAGCCATTAAGTCAGCCCTTAGATCTTCATGAACTTGCTCACCTTTTAATCCTTTGCCTTTTGTGATGCATTTAATTAAATATTTCAATTTAATCCCTTATTTCCCCAGAATGCACCAGCTTACGACACTTGTTGCTTAGGCTTAATGGCTTAAAGGTTAGATGGTGAGAATCTTTCCCCTAAGCCATTAAGTTAACCCTTGATTTTTCTTGAAATTGCAAGTTTTTTAACCCCATTGTTGAAATGAATTAAAATTAAAAAATAATTTCAAACCTGCACATCTCACCAGCTTATGACAAGTGTCACCCTCTGATTGGTCCGCAGGTCCACTTGGTTACCTCAAGATCCGTGCCAAAATTTGTAGCCTCTTAAGCCACCTCACCTGCCACATCATCACTACAGGTCCCACCAAAATATGGGTCTTCTTCCTTGGGAACACTTTTCAAGGAAAGTCCTCAGCTCTTGCACGTGCGCCCATAGCCTCTTCTTGCTTCTTCATATTACATACTAAGCATCCTTGTATATCAACATATTGAAAATCCTCTTCCTAGTGAATGTAGGATTAATGGATTTGAATTTTTTGAAGTTCTCCATGTATTTTAGCCCAAAATTAGTGGGGCCCACCGCGCGCACTAAGCCTTCCAGCCAGTGCACCATTCAAAGATCATCTTGGCTTTTACTTATTAGATAAAGTATGTGCGATAGTATTTAAACATTCTAGAAAGCTCTCACCTGGCAAATGTGGGATAATGCTCTTTTAAGTTTTCACGTTTTTAAGCTTTGTATATGTTTACCTTTATCCAACGCATGGCTTTGCTCCATCTTTTCAAGTGTTGGCAGCTCGCTCATGCCTGTGTGGATCTCCTTTTCAAATTGCATTTGTAATATGCATTCAATGTTTTTAAAACCCCCAATGAAGGTCAGCGTAAAATTCTCAGCCCATAGCACAGGCTTTGCATTGTTACATTAGCTTTGAAAGTTTGTTTTCAACTATAAAAACTATTTGCACTCCCCATAGCATGGCCCCTTCTTCTATGTTTAGCATGGAAGCATGCTGGTAAAGGTTGTCATATTGGCTTTACACCTGCTGATTATATTTAATTTGGAAGTTTCTAAGATTTTTCAAAACTCAATCTCTGTCTCAAAACTCAATCTCTGTCACGCTAGCTACTCTAGAATGTTTTGCATTTGTGTTTGTTTTGAAGTGCTATCTAACTACTTATTTCCAGCGCATGATTTCAATGTCTATGGTATTGCATAAACAAAATTAATGCATAATGCCCCTTTTGGTTTACACCTCCTGCGCATTTTTCATTGAATGTTCTTCATGAAAACATTTCTCCATGACCCGCGCGGCCCCTTCAGCTTTCAAAATAGTTAGCAAAGGTTGTCTAATTTTCCTCATTTTTCAAAATTACACTTCAAACAATTTACTTAAAAAATTACGTAGCTCTTCGTCTAGTTTGCGCAGGCTTTTGAAGATTTACTCCTGCATATCTTTAATGCAACACCTACCAATTTCATTGGCTTTGAAAATTTAAAACTTCCTTTCTCATGCTGCTGCCCGGGTTCCTTGTATACTCCCCTTCTTGCAAGTCTTGCATAGACTATGTGGAATGTATTTTGCAGTTTTGAAGTTTTAAAATACCCTCTATGTAACGCGTAGGCAACATATGCATTTGATTTGAATGCTTTCAAAGTTTTTAGTGTCTTCCTTTAAAACCAGCGTGGACTACACCTGCCAATTACCATTTATTAGCACTTGTTTGAAGTTCAATGTTGCGTGGGGTCTCAGTAAATATTGCAGATTGCAAATCAATCCTCTATTTTCTATGTCCCTGCCAACTCCTTCTAATGCTTACTGCACTGGCTTTCATATTATTTAAATATTCCAATTGCATTGATTGAAAATCCGCACCCATGCATGGCCTTCTATAGTTTCCATGGCGAAGTGAGTTAGGACCTTTTCATTTGTTGTTAGCACACACCCTTGTCAAATTGACATTCCATTATATAATCTGCATAAACTCTCTTCTGACTGTCTATGCTGGATTTTCTCTATAAGTTACATTGATTTTGTTTAAAAGCTATCCTTCTTGTATGTGTGGGCTTATTGATTGCTGTGCAGTGAAAGAAATTTTTTGGCTTTAAAAGTGGGACACTTAAAATGGGATGGGAAAAGATCAACATTATATTTGATTTTGGTGTGCTATCTATCCACAAAGATGTTGATGTTTATTGAGAACAATTATCCTGAAAAGAGAAAATCCGATAACTGGAACTTGATTTTCGATTGATAATTGCACTAAATCACCAATCATGAAGTCATATGTGGAAAATTTTTATATGTAGCCATCCTTAGTAACCTTAATCATCTAAAACAAATCCACCGTAAATGGAAAACAAAGCATTGAACCGGCGGTGCTTCTAATAACTTTTCACATTTCTGCAAACTTAACTCATTAATGGCATTTGGCCTTTGGGGCTGGCTTTAAAAAATGACAAGATCAAGTAACCAAAATGTGGCGTTGGGCACACATGTTCCATGGTTGAAATTCTTCCATGTTGCAAAGTGCCAATTGATGCAACACAATAGATCCAATTATTTTAAACACCCAAGTCGCCTTTTCACAATAATTCTACAAATTACCTTGTCCAATAACAATGAACTGCATTTGGTTTCGACTTTGAAAACAAATCAAACGACCTCTTGAAGACCCAAGATTTAGGATATTGGAAGTATGTTATATGGAGAATATGGATCCATAAGGGTGGCTCTTGACAATCATCCAAACACATTTTTCTGCCCCTCAAAAGTAGCCACTTGGAAATGTAGAAAACAGAAAACATGAATAATGATTTCTGCAAATGAAAAGCATCTTGAAAAGTGAGCAAACAAAACCCTCAGGACCTGAAACCTTGCAAAATTGAAGTAAATTTGGTCTAAAATATAGAGGCACCATTTTCATGATATGACCAATCATGGCAATCAAATTATAACATTACGAACACGGCCCCCGACCAAACTGTGCAACTGTTCTGCATCAAAATGTTAGAAATTGCAAATGGAATCGAATTGGCAAACTGAACAAACGGATTCATCATGTCCTAAAAAACTTCATGTTAGAAAATTTTCATGCTTACAATACCGGGGAGGATTTAATTTTCCATTCCATTCAACTAGGTGTAAAATTGTAAGACCTCGAAGTAGGTCATTCAGAAATCTGCATTTGACAGTTTGGCACACTGATAGAAAATGCAAATGGAATGGGTTAAGCAAACTGACCTAATAGACTTATCATGACCTAAAGACAGAGACTCAAGAATTATTTGACCTCTGTAATACAGTGAAAAAGGAATTTTTTCAATTAGGTCACAATGTCAAAACTTACAATTGGTCAAACAGGGCTACTCAGAATTCTGGTCAGGACAAAGAAACGAGACATTTTAGGAAGACCAACTTTGAGGGATCATAAAACCTATCAAACAGACTTGAAAAAACTTGGGATTTGAAATATAGGCTCTCTGATATACATGCTCAATATTCCCCAAGGTGGTGGGCCATGAAACTCAGCAGGACACAAGATATTCAAATGCAAACTAGGCCCGTTATAACAAATTGACACGCAAAAATGTTGATTTTGACAAGTGCTGAAACCAAGACATCACGAAACAACTTGAAACTCATATTTAATGACCTGGGATGTCTTCAAATGCCTAAACAAGAGAAATAAACACTTGACATGCATGGAAAAATTCAGAATCTCATCTAGGCAAATAAGCTCAAAAAGCACTTATAGGGGGTCAAAATGCAAAGCACTAGTAAAACACTCAAAAATGACTGTTGTATTTTTGAGTACCAACAGACTTCACCCAATATTTTCTCCATTTGAGACAACCTTTCTCTTAACAACTTGTTGTCTTCTTCTTTCTCATTCACCTTTTTGGCTAACTCAGCCATAGTCACCATGGTTTTGTCTTTCTCTGAACTTCCAGGTGTATTCTCTCCAACTGATTCAGTAGGCTGAAACATCCACCACAAGCCTAATCTTTAATCAAGCTCTGATACCAATATGATGTAAGTGTTCCAAGGGCTTGCTTGCACAATTGAATAAGAAGATCTTCTTTGTCTTCTTCAAGGATCCTAATCTCCTCTAGGTCCTTATTAGGCTTAGATGATTAACTAAGTCCTAATCCAACTCTTCTCTAAGAGTCTCACTTTTTGTGCTTCACCTTTGAAAGACTAACACCCTAGTAGTTACTTCACTTCCTCTCTTACACTTAGAAGGATCTAAGTGCCAACTCCACTCTAGCATTCATTAATCATTTCATGGGTGTCCATCATCATGTAGACATTCAATTTGATGTTATTGTCACAAAAAAATGCACGGGATTCTTGAAAACACAAAATTGCAGAGCACTTTTCAATATTCACCACTTGTTACAATAATCCCTCCTACTGAGTTCCGAGTCTTGGGTAACATTAGATGCCATCTCCATGATTCTAGGCCTTGTTGGTAGATATCCCATTCCTATTTCTTAGGGGATCCAAAGTAACCAAATGTTGCATGCAACATTTGCAATAATTGCAGATGTTGTCATGACAACAATGTAACAACTTTTGGCATCTTTGTCTTCATGCCACTTTCCAAACTTATATGACTTCTAACCTCTCTAATTCGAGAATCCAATATCATTCATGACCTTAAGGCATCTCTATGACATCATTGATGTGTTTAAGACACATTGAAGACTCTAACTCAAGCTCCTAACATTAAGAATTTCAAAACTACTAACAATGGCTTACTTAGTGACCTTAGTCCTAATGACTAACTCACCTAGCCCACATTGCAATGACCTTCTAAGGTCCAAAAACAACCTATCTATCTTGACCTGGCCAATGTCAATTATAAGCCAAAATATACTAACTATGGAGGTTAGGCTAGGTGTGCTCCTGCACCAAGTAGTGAAAACAATAATCTTTATTTAAAGGAAGATACTGATGCTAACACTTTGATTGCTAAAATATTTGTTGATGACATCATATTTGGAGGCTATGATATGCTATGCAAATCATTTGCAAAAGAAATGAGCAAAGAGTTTGAGATGTCTATGTTTGGAGAAATCAAGTTCTTTCTTGGTCTCTAGATCATGCAACAAGGAGAAGGTATTTTCATTACACAGTCCAAGTACATCAAAGAGGTCCTAAAAA
>MU227701.1:2729040-2739549 GCA_018584345.1 Thuja plicata
GTAAATCAGACTTTGTACAGATCAATGATTGGAAAACTCATGTATGTTGTACACACTAGACCAGATATTGCACATGTAGTAGGAATTGTTGCTAGATTTTCTACTAACCCCAGAGAATCACATATGATTTCTATGAAAATAATTCTAAGATATCTGAAGAATACTGAGGAATTTGGGTTATGGTATAGAAGAGAAGGCAAATTTGAACTTAAGGTGTTTACCGACGTTGATTGGGTTGGAAATCTTGATGACCGAAAGAGCACAGCCAGAGGAGCATTATTTATGGGTGACAGACTTGTCACATGGATTAGCAAGAAGAAAGGATGCATCTCTTAGTCTAATGCAAAAGCAGAATATGTTGCTGCTGCTACAAATCGCTCAAATATTGCATGGATCAAACAGTTGTTTGAAGGTATGCATATGAAGATCTCAGAACCAGTGATTTTCTATTGTGACAACACCAACGCAATAAACATTTCCAAGAATCCAGTCATGCAAGCTAAGACTAAACACATTTCCATCAATTATCATTATTTGAGAGAACAAGTTCAAGAAAAAGAGGTGATACTTGAGTATGTGCAATCAAGAGAATAATTGGCTGATATCTTCACCAAGCCACTGCCCAAGGATACATTTGAGTACTTAAGAAAGAGACTAGGGGTCAAACCTTTGTCTACCAGTTAGTAAAATGAATGAAGGCTGCATCAGCCTACATATTATCAGAATATCAATCATGTTGATGCAAGAAAAGAGATGAACTTCAAAAGATACATCTATATACAGACAGGTATATATCAAAACCGAGCACCAGAGCATATTGTTGTATAACTGATGGATAAGGGAAATTTAAGGAATATATTAGGGATAGGAGAAAAATGATTTCTTGACATGAATGTCAGATATTTGTAAAATATTTTTTTGGCATTGCTGTCAAAGGGAGAGAGATTATTCATATTATCACATCCTTCAGGAAAAAGAGAGATAGATTATCCATTATCAGATTACTCCAACAGGGAGAGATTATATCCTAAGGGAAGAAAATTGAATGAAATATTATACAAAGGGAGAGTTGCTAACAAAATAAAAAGATATCAAAAGAGAAAGAAATTGACACAAGGAGAGGTCACAACACATCAGAAGAAAGAGAACTACAGGAATCAAATCTAAGCTAAAACAAAGCTTACCAAAGTTAAGACATTTATCGGTTGACAAAAGGGAAAGATTGGTAGTTTGATGAATCTCAATGATTGTATTTTATATCGTATTAGAAATAGTATAGTGTGATAATATAGTATGTTTCCATCAATACCAAAGGGAGATATTGATGACATGTAACTGATTGAATGTTTGATAATGGTAAGTTGAAGATAATGCAAAGCATTAAATCAGTTAATAGTTTGTATTTTCATTTATTTCAACTTGATATCATCTGTACGGTCATGTACATAATGCCAAAGAATTTAGAGAATCAATGGAACAAAGGTTATGCTTTTAGCAATGCATAAAAGTCAAGTATTCACTAAGTGACAGACAACACCGACGGAGTGCACACCATCGGAAAAGGAAAAGAAGAAAATTCACAGTGATACCTGACGAGCAGAAGACAGTGTTTCCCAACGAGCTGAAAATAGAGTTACCCAACAAGAAAAATCCAATGATGCCTAACATACAGAGATCCCGAAGCTGACTAGAGTCACACCGATGGAAGCATCAAGTCTCTTAATAGATCAGGACTTAAAAATCTTCTATATATTGAGGTACATCCCAAGGAGTACCAAAAAGGTTGATTCATGAAAGTAGCATTGGATATGCCCGATGCCTATTGACAGGCTAAGAGAGAGGCTGATTCAAGGATGGAAGCATTAGATGCCCAATACTAAGTGATAACCTATATGTGTAAAATTATCTAACAAGGTCATACTTAACAGTGTGTTTGTAACCTTTAACAGGATTGGCTCCTAACAGGGCTCACTTCAGAAGAGTGAAAATTTGGGGTACCGGTCTCAGTGGTTTTTTCCCTTAACAGGGTTTACAAGTTAAAATCTATGTGTTATATGTGTGTATGATGTATTTCTTTACCATTTTGTATCTTACATAATTCATTCTTGATATATCGGTATACTCTGCATATTTACTATATTTCGGTAAATAGATGACTACTTATCGGTAAACATTAAGAAGAAGGTTTAATAGAGAAATCCAACAAGTAGTAAATTGATATAAGTTTTTCAAGGTATTCATCTTGTAGGACAAAAGATAACTTGAGAAAAAATTAGTGGTTATAAGAGTTAAAGGGTTGATTTAAGGATTAAAATTTGAGGTCACTGATTCACCCCCCCCTCTCAGTTATTACTAACAGTGTGCTCAGGCAATACTATTGCTCAGGTTACACTGGTGCTCGGGCAATACTATTGCTTGAGTTATACTGATGGTCGGGCTGTTCTGGTACTTGGGTATGTCGCCTAGGTTTTCTACTCGGGTAGTTAACTAGTGCGCAGGTGTTGAAGACTAGGCTTTTTATATGCTCAACACTGGTGCTCGGTAATGTCGGTTAACGACCCAGGAAGCACAGGATTTGACATTCATGACTAGCTGGATTAACTACAATGATTCCTAACATGTCATTTGTGTCTTGATGGATAGGGACACCTATTCCAATGATGTGAGGGTCATTTATTGATCGCCCATGCCTTCTTTATAAAAGTTGTTGAAGTTGTTGGAGGTTGTGAGATATTTTTGAGAGATTGTTATATAGTTGAAATTTTGTAAGAGAAATGGAGAGAGGATTGTACATGTAATAGATTTCAGATTGAGAATAGAGAATACCAAAAGTATTTGGAAACTATCTTGAGAATTTTTCATGTATTCTATGAGAAATTTGTGTTGTTTTGTTTCTTAGGCTGAACCAGTCAGTTTAGCTTGGAGAATGAATCTATCCTAATAGATTCTATAGTATGAAATAGTAGCTTAACGGTGGGAACCAGGTCTAGAGAACTTGAGGTGAAGATCTTAGTGACTTCCTCAAGGTGGGGTTTGATAATAACCTAGAAGGTCCATTAAAGAGACCTTGGAGTAGATTCAGACTGACTCAACTACACCAGATCCCCAGTTCTACATCAGATTGGTATCAGAGCAAGACGATTTGGGCTTGCATTTTTTGGGTGTGTTTTTTAGAAGAGTTAGTAAATTAATCCAACATGGTGTCCAATGCAGAGCTAGAAAGAGACGTCAGAGATCAAAAGGAGGAGAATAGACTCCTGAAGAAGCAGTTAGCCGAAATGGCATGTAAGTTAGAAGAATTTTAAATTTGAACTATAGCAGTCGGTGAATTGATGAGAGAATTTGATGAGAAGGATAAACTAGTAGCCGAGGAGGACATGATCCTAGAGCTAGACCCTGTGCTTCAAGAAAATCCATTCTTGAAAGCATTGAAGGAAATGAGTGGTAAGTCCTTAGAAGGTGTGCCTCTATTTTGTGGTAAGATGGATCTAGAATTAATCATGGAATGGATAGAAGGTCTCGTGAATTGCTTTGACTGTGATAGTGTGACCAAAGCTCAGAAAGTTAGAATAGCCAAGACAAGGTTGGTTTTAATAAAGGTAATGTTGATAGTAACTTATATTTCAAAGTTGATCATGATAATATTTTGATTGTTGATGTCTTTGTGGATGATATCATGTTTAGTGGAAATGATAAGTTGAGTAAAGATTTTTTTGATGAGATGTAGAAAAAATTTGAGATGTCTATGATAGGTGAGATGAAATTATTTCTTTTCTGGCAAATTGTGCAATTTGATAAATTTATTTTCATATCTCAATCTAAGTATGTTAAAGAATTATTGAAGAAATTTGGTATGGATGATTCAAAATCTATTTGTACTCCTATGGTTACTGGTTGTAAATTGACAAAGGATGAAGATTCAATGAAAGAAAATAAAACAAGATACATATCAATGATTAATGGATTTTTATACTTGACATAAATCAAACCTACTATTATGAATGTTGTTTGTATTGTTGCAAGATTTCTAGTAGAATCGAAGGAATCACATGTTGTTGTTAAAAGGATATTCAAATACTTGAAGGGAATAATTGACTATGGTATGGTAAGGCTAATGATTTTATATTGAATTTTTTTATTGATGCAGATTGGGCAGTTAATGTGGATGACATGAAGAGTACAAGTGGTGGAACATTCTTTTTGGGAAAAAAATTTAGTTTCATGGGAAAGTAAGAAACATAATTATATATCACAATCCACTATTGAAGCTAAATATGTTTCTACTACTATTAATTGTACACAAGTGATATGGATGAAACAAAAGTTGAGAGATAACAAAATAAGTATTGATAGCCTTTCTATTTATTGTGACAACTAAAGTGCTATTAATATTTCAAATAATCTTGTGTTGTGTTGGTATCCAAATCAATAGATTGGATTTCCTCTATATTTTTCAAATCCAATGGTGGGAAACCCAAGTGATTTTCCAAATGAAAAGGTTTTAACCAATTCTGGCTTTAACCTTCTGTAATTATAGCTCTATAGAACCAAGGCTGGTAGGCCTATACCCTAGACTTATCTCCCAAATATTGAGGGATTTTTAGAGAAGATAACATGTGTTCCAAACTTCTTTCTCTCAGAGTATGGAAAAGTACTACTAAGATCCTTAAACTAAGAGAAATGTATTACCAAGTATTAAATGTAATGCTATAAAAATTGAAGGAATGGTGATGGATATAAGATATAAAATTAATAGAGAAGATGGATATAATATCTCAAAAATATAAAAAATAAACTAATGACCATAATCCAATAAGAAAGAAAGACCAGTGCCTTAATCAACCATTGACAATAGACTCTAGATCATTCCAATCTTATGTTGAACCTTAGAGACAGTTTGACAATAAAAATTATCACTTCAAAGGTGTTATGAAATGAACATTCAACCTTGAAACAAGTTCATAGATATTTCGAAAGGATATTACTTCTCATATTATAGACCCATTGATTGAGGCCTCAATCAATAGAATTTAACTGTGCAAAATGAGAAAACCAACTGATAATAAAGACTATGAACTGGATCAAGAAGCATGTCCATCAAACTA
This sequence comes from Thuja plicata, assembly GCA_018584345.1. Taxonomy (NCBI): domain Eukaryota; kingdom Viridiplantae; phylum Streptophyta; class Pinopsida; order Cupressales; family Cupressaceae; genus Thuja; species Thuja plicata. The sequence continues at coordinate 2,734,146 of MU227701.1, forward strand.
TCACTTTGAAGAAGTTCAATTGATTTATCTGAGGGACTAATTGTAAAATGATAATGAAACAATCACACATGTGAAAGAAAAAGGACTTATCTTTATTTGATTCTGAAAAATTGCACAATTGAGTTCACATTTGTAGTTATTGATCCAACAACCCCATCTGACTATAATAATAGTGAGTCTTTTTCTATTGTGTTGATCTTGGTATCCTTATAAATATGAAACCCAAAGGATGCAAACAAGTTTCAGATCAACGCGACTGTTTCTAACAAATATCTTATCCTAAAATCAATAAATGAATGCTAATGATTACAATAATATAATGTTTTCTTGATAACAAATGCTAACTGATTAGATCTCATAACAATAACTCAATAGTCTCTTCACAATATGTCTAAGTCAACAAATTAGATAATCAACCTACATCATGATGGTACTCTGATCATATATCTATCCACAGTCTTGCTCATAATCTCTGCATGGCACCAAATATTATTTTTGGTATATCATGTAACCCTATCTAGGAGGATGATATTATTAATGCTGTCAACTTTGAAAACCACATCAATTTTTTCTAACATATCCCTCATCCTGTATCAGTGAATCTGAACCAAGATATATTATTTCTTTGAGAACGTTGATCATATAGATACTTTTGTGTATGATGGTGAATATATTCTCTAGTGCACGATCTCTAGAATCAAGTTAGTCACCTTTATCAACCACAACCATGACATCATTCATTCCTAACTCAACACGTCTACATGTGATAGTTCCTCACGATGTTGAGAATCTGAACCGTCTGATCAAACCATGTTTGCCACCTTTATAAGCTACATGAAAAAGTGCAATCATCAAACAATAAAATAAACCCTAAGCATAATAAAAGGTTTTAATGCCATGTAATAAATCACTATAATGTTTTCGGAAAAGGTTTTTGTCTTTCTCCCATTTGTTGACATGTATCAAGTCTTTGCTACCGCACAACAACTAAAGCTTGTTTAATTTTTCATCAGGCCATTGTGCTAAACTGTAGATCTTCTATCTTTTAGTCACAGATCTCCCTTTAAAGCATTTGTTATCATCTAATCATCTTTACTTGCTTTATTAAGTCTTGGCCATTTATTTAAAACATAGGCTAAAAGATAACTTTAAAGTAAATCTTCCTTTACTATGCTTTAGATGTCTCCATGTAGTCCAGTCACTCTGCTCCACTAACCAAACAATGACACCTATATCCTTGTTGTTCCACCCATAGATTTTGGCAGGCCCAAGACACTTGTCGTCTATCTTTCCATTGCATGATGTTTAAATGGTGTGAAACTTGTGATAGTGCCATCGCACTCGATCGTTGGATCAAATCTTGATCTGTGCGGATATTATTTGGTTTGACTTTAATCAAGTAGGGCCCCATATGAAATGTGGCAATCATTTGTGGTCCTATGATAAATAAGGACTTTGTGTGAATTTCGGGCATAAATTTTCAAACATCAATAGTTCCTTTCGACTATTTTGATTCCTATGGGGTCGAGACTTGTGTGCCTCTCCACTTCACAATGGGTGAAAGGTCACTATTTATTCATTGTGCCATCACGCGATAGGTAGACAAAGGTAATTTTATGGCCACGCGGTTGTAGAAATTGCAATCTGACTTTGATTTTTTAACTTTAGACCTGCATAAAAGGGGAAATAAGGAAAACCAGTGGTAGACATGATCATGGATTGTTTTTATGCATTTAAACAAAGGAGTATAAACTAAAAGACATTAATAAAAATCATAATGTATAAATCAAAGGGAAATATAGGATAAATGAATAAGTGAATAAAATATACTTCCCTAATTTACTAATGAATACAAATCAATCTGCAAATCCGAGCTCCACTAGTGGCTCCTTTTGGGGATGTGTGTTTATACCTGAATGGAACAAGATCCAAGCTATCTTAAAAAAAATAGACCATTAGAAGAACACAAGAATATAATACATGGTATATAGATAAGGAAGAAAAAACCTTCATGTTGTTGTCTTCAATAGAAAAAAGGTTTAAGATACTAACCATGCACATGAAGCTCATTATGATAACCTTCCATATCCTAAAAGAGATAATAATTCTCACCTCCTTTACCAATAATGACAAAAGGTCCTATCCATAAAGCATAAAACTTTCCATGTCTTCCTTTGTCTTGATCTTTTACATTCCATCTCAATACTAGGTCTCCTTCCTGAAACTTCATTTCTGTGGTCTTTTTATGAAACAAGACCTTTACTTTATGCTATTATTCATGATTTCTCTTATGAGCCTGATTCCTCATTTCATCCAATTCTGCAAGCTGTTGAAGTCTATCTTCCATGAAATCCACCTCTTCCCATTGCTCTTTATTTAAAAACTTGTATACTCGCAACAAGTTATTTAGTGGTAAGTGAGCTTTGTTTTCATAGAGTAATTTGTATGGGGCATATCTGGTAGAATTTTTAATTGTAATTCTTTATACCCAAAGTGCAAGTGGTAACTTTGAATCCCATGATCTTTCTTTGTTATCCAACATCCTTTTGATAATCTTCATTATATTCTTATTGCTAGATTCTACTTGGTCATTTTCTTGAGGGTGATAAGGGGATGAATAAGAAATCTTCATTCCATATTTCTCATAAAACTCAATGAATTCTGCAGATCTAAAACATATAGCATTATCACAAACAATCTTCTGAGGAACACCAAATCTTGTCAATATCTTTTCAGTCAAGAATTTGATTACCACCTTACTAGTAGCTTATCTATTTGGTATGGCTTCCACCCACTTAGTGAAGTAATCAGTGGATACCAAAATCCATTTATGTCCACCACTAGATGCATCAATGATTTCCCCTATGAAATCTATTCCCCACATTTGGAATGGTTCTTTAGTAGACATAGGATTAAGAGGTAATGCACCATTATATTTGAGTTTTCCTGAAAAACTTCTGACATGCTTCACATCTCTGAACATATTCATGGAAGTCTTTAAATATACAAGGCCAATAGTATCTTGCATTCAATATTGTGTGTGCATTGGTTTTTTCTGAAAAGTGTCCCCCACATGCTCCATCATGGCGATCCTTAAGCACTTTTTTATCTTGGTATGTATCTAGACACAAAAGAAGTATGACATCCCTATTTTTCCTATACAAGTCTCCTTGCATCAAGATATATTTAGATGCTTGCAATTTTACTGTCCTCTTCTGACTATCTGTAAGGTTTTTCAGGATATTTCATGTGTTTTAAAAAATATAATGTGTTAGTGTACCAAGGGCGTCTTTCAATACTTGTCTTAGTTTCACTTAGATCAATAAGATTTTCCTGTAATGCATCCATATTTGATTCTGCCATCAACCTTTCTAATCCTTGTCCTCTAATAATTTAGTGATCTGAATCTCTATATCAAATTCCTGAATTTGATTCACCCACCTACATATTCTCCCAGTGACCTCTAATTTTCTAAATATATCCTTTATTGCTGCATTAGGAACATAGGCTATCACTTTTGATCCTACCAAATAAGGCCCAAAAAACATTACTGCCTTTACAAGTGCATATGCTTGTTTCTCATTAATATCATAATTTAACTCAGAGGCTTGAAGGTTTTTACTGATGAATGCTATTGGTTGTTCATATCCTTCATTATTATTTTGTAATAAGACAACATCAATGGTGTGATATGATGCAAAGTAGAATAATTAAAATGTATTAGTATAATCTGGAGACTTGAGGACATGAGCTTCCTTAATTGCCTTTTTAATCTTTACAAATGCTTCCAAAGCTTCATTTATCCATTTCATGTCTGCACCCTTTTTCAACATCACAACAATTGGTTTAATTATTTCTAAAAAATATGGAACAAATCTCCTCACAAATTTTATTTGTCCGAAGAAGGATTGGATCTTTTTAACACTCTTAGGAACCTCAATTTTATCAATTGCTGCAATCCTCTTTGGGTCTATTCTTACTCCATCTTTGGATGCAATATGCCCTAATAATTTTCCTTTAGTTACTACAAAATGACATTTATTTGGGCTCAAAGATATCCCATATTCAAGGGCTCTTTGAAAAATCTGCTCCAAGTGTCCACAATGACCCTCTTCCTTTTTGGAGTAAATAGTTAGGTCATCCTGATATACCACCATAATTATATCAATGAAATCCTCAAATCCACATCCATTTCTCTTTGGAAATTATCTCCTACATTAGTGAGTCTGAAAGGCATTCTAGCATATACATAAGTACCCCAAGGTGTTGTAAATGTTGTCTTGTATTGTTCCTCTTCTTTTACCTTCACCTAGTTATACACTAAGAACCCATCCATCATTGATAATAATTCATTTCCGGTGACCTTTTGTAATAATGCTTCCATCTTAGGCAATGCATGATTTTCCTTTAATGATGATATGTTTAGGTTCCTAAAATATACACAAAGTCTGATATCACCATTCTTTTTTCTGACAGGGACCAAATTTGAAACCCATGTTGAGTGTCTAATTGGCTTTGTTATACCAGCATCCCTTATCTTGATTAACTCATATTTCGTCTTGGGAGCCAAAGTAGGTTTTATAGGTCTTTTCCTTTGTCTGAATGGTTTGGCATTAGGCTTCAAAGGTATCTCATGTTGAAAAAGGTCCTCTCGATAAGCTTTAAGGTCATCATATGAACAAGAAAATACATGCCTATATTTTCTCAATAATTTGATGATATATGTTCTTATCTTGGTGGTTAAACTTTTACCCAAATATTGATGAAGGGTGCTCCCCTTAATGCCACAAACACATAACAGAAACAGAGAAGCAACAACAATTTGCAAGAATAGAAAATGGGCTTCTTATTATCTCCACAAATGTGGAATTACAAACTTTTAGAATTACAATATGCAAAGCCACATGGGCATTACCCTTAATATATTCTGTAGGACAAAGCCTCGAATTATTACCCAAATCTACCCAGAACTGCCCTAGAAAACACCACGGGCCTTCCTTAAATAGGCAATTTTCCACCGCCCGAGAAGGTTCCAAAAATCTATCCATGAAGGCCGACTACCCTTAGCATTTAATTATTTTTCACTTTTATTACAAAAGGGTCGGCTTTAAATATTTACAAAACATGAGATTAGGTAGCCCAACTTTCGGAAGCCATAACTTTTGAACCTTAGCTCTGATTGGCTATTATAACCACTTTTCGGAAAGGGGAGATCGCAATCTACAATGTTTGACTAGCGAAGTGCTAGTCAACTAGGGGTTTGACCTCGAGACAAAACCTCTAAGGTCCTGAAAATTGAGCTCAAAGGTTTTGCACCCTAAAATCTCAATAGTAAATCCTTAATAACTTCGCCAATACAGATGATCTGGCAATGAAATTCAACTGACATTCTTATATGACTAAG
>MU227701.1:2742193-2774114 GCA_018584345.1 Thuja plicata
ATCCTTCCTTTGTCTTGAAGGCAGTCTTCCATTCATCTCCTTCTCTGATCCAAATCTGATGATATCCACTCTTTAGATCTATCTTTGAGAAATACACAGCTCCACTCAAATAGTCCATAATATCATCTATTCATGGCAATGGAAACCTATACTTGATTGTGATCTTGTTTATTGCCCTGGAGTATATACACATCCTCCACTCTCCATTCTTCTTTGGTGCTAATACCACTAGTACAACATAGGGACTCACACTCTCACGGATCAATCCTTTCTGCAACAACTCATGTACTTGTTTTTTCAACTCCTCACCTTCTGCAGGTGTCATTCTGTGTGCTGCCTTATTCGGCAAACTCGCTCCTGGAATCAAGTCCATCTGATGACTGATCTTCCTGACTAGTGGTAATCCATCAGGCACATTATTGGATACAATATCTTGAAACTCATTCAACAAAACTGCAACTTCTACATGAACATCTTCTACTTCCTCCTTACCAGCTTTTGGAATTAAAGCAAAAAACACATGCTCATGCCTCATACCATCTAGGAAATTTCTTCCATCAACAAAAGTTATTCTTGCACTACCACATACCTTTTCTTCTATGTCATTCAATGGCTTTAGCTTATGTCGCACTCCATCCTTTATCATGGAATAGGTATTTTCACGACCATCATGTACAGCACATCTGTCAAACTGCCATGGTCTTCCCAACAACATATGACATACATCCATAGATATGATGTCACACAGTACCTCATCATGGTATCTGCCAATCTTGAACTTCATGAGGCATTGTTCATTGACCATGACCTTGTGGTCATCCTGTACCCAGGCAATCTGATATGGATGTGGGTGTTTCTTTCTCTTGAGCTTCAACTTTGTCACCATCTCTTCTGACACCAAATTGTCAGTGCTTCCACTATCAATAATTACATCACAACACTTATCCTCACACTTGCACCTGGTGCAAAATAGGCTCCTCCTTTGTTCAGGTTCATTCTCACCACTCAGTAGGATTCTTTTGTTAATCAGTGTTTCTCCTCTTTCAGCATCTTCAAAATGTGACGATCTGGCATCTTCATCTACATGTACAAATCTAGCCTAGCCTTCATTTCTCCTATCTGTTCTTCCTTGGTGCTGAGGACATTCATATGCCCTATGACCCTCTTCTCCATAGTGAAAACATGTTCCACGGAAGCCTCCTCTTCCTGATCCTTGTCCTCATCCTCTTCCTCTTTGATCTCTGTTATTTTGATTGAAATTATTTCCCCTCTAACCTTGACTACTACTGGCCTCATCCTTCTTTTTATGATCTTCATTTTGGCCTCCATAAGATCGTCCACCAGATCTTCCACCGAGACCTCTTCCGCTTTGCCTGCTTTCAAACTTCTTGTTCAAATTTTCCTCTACCTTAGGGCAAAATAGTAGGCCTCTTCAATACTATTCATTCAAATTAGGTTCAACTCCTCCTGAATGCTTGGCCTCAACCCATTAAGGTAATGGGCAACTTTCTCCTTATCAGCTTCCGCATGGCCTATTCGGATGAGGATTCGATAGAACTCCTCCATATACTCTTGGACAGATTTTCCTTCTTGCTTCAAACTTTGCATTTTCTTCAGTAGGTAAAGCTCATAATCAACAGGAATGAATTGTCGCTTCAACTTATCCGCCATCCGATCCCATCTTGTGATTTTATCCTTTCCTATTTGATTTCGCTCCAATTGGATCTCCTGCCACCAGATCTTTGCATGACCCTTAAGTCTGGCCTTTGCAAACTTGACCCGATCAGGATCCTCAATATCTTCATACTCGAAATATTCTTCACATTCATTGATCCAGTCAATCAACTCCTCTAGGTTAAGATTCCCTGAAAATGTAGGAACCTCAACCTTAGGTCTTTTTCCAATCTTGGAAATGGCTCAGAAAATCCTTTCTTCTTCTGGATTCAAAACTTCAACTTCTTCTTGATCATCATTTCCTTCTTCAGCTTCATCCTCAGTTTCATTTCTAACATTAAGATTCATTCCTCTGTGAATCTCTTCTTGCAATGCTCACACTTGTCTCTGGAGCTCTCTAACCTCAAGTGTCACAACACCAGCTCTTTCACCATGTTCCCTTTGTGGAGGCATTTTCGTGATGCACGCTAAAACCCTAACCACGGTCCTGGTGCAAATTGCCTCACAGTCGACGATCTGTTTACACACTCAGGAACTCCTGCTCTAATACCACTTTATGAAGGGTGCTCCCCTTAATGCCACAAACACATAACAGAAACAGAGAAGCAACAACAATTTGCAAGAACAAAAAATGGTCTTCTTATTATCTCCACAAATGTGGAATTACAAAATTTCAGAATTACAATATGCAAAGCCACATGGGCATTCCCCTTAATATATTATGTAGGACAAAGCCTCAAATTATTAGCCAAATCTACCCAGAACTGCCCTAGAAAACACCACGGGCCTTCCTTAAATAGGCAATTTTCCACCGCCCGAGAAGGTTCTAGAAATCTATCCATTAAGGCCGACTACCCGTAGCATTTAATTATTTTTCACTTTTATTACAAAAGGGTCAGCTTTAAATATTTACAAAACATGAGATTAGGTAGCCCAACTTCCGGAAGCCATAAATTTTGAACCGTAGCTCCGATTGGCTATTATAATCACTTTCTAGAAAGGGGAGATTGCGATCTACAGTGTTTGACTAGCAAAGCGCTAGTCAACTAGGGGTTTGACCTCGATCCGGAGCCTCTAAGGTCCTGAAAATTGAGCTCAAAGGTTTTGCACCCTAAAATATCAACAGTAAATCCTTAATAACTTCGCCAATACAGATGATTTGGCAATGAAATTTAGCTGACATTCTTATATGACTAAGATGAACCTTCACCTGGAAAATTAGAACATTATGAGTTCAAACGACCAACTTACTAAAAATAGTAAGTTTCCAAAAATAGCAGCTTTGTACAAAATATCCCTTATTGAATAGAAAAACACATATTTTTGGGTGATGCAAGATTTCCCTTACACCCAGGATGCTCCTGCATCAAAAATACTTCCTTTGGAGTTTCTTCATTTCCCAAGTTTATTTTTTCTACTTCATCCATTGTGACATTAGTGTTTTTCCTGTCCATTTTTGTATTTTTTTTTGTCAAATAATCTCTCCATTGCTATAAGGCCCTTTGGAACCCTATTTGTTTTAAGATGAATAACTTCCTTTCCAAACAACACTTCTTTCCCATTCTCTATCTCAACATGAGAATTCAAGTCTATCAATTGATCTTCATAGTCTTTCTCACATGCTAAAAATATGATTATATCTCTGTCATCTTCAAAGATTTTGCAGTTATTGATGTTATCAGGTATATCAGACCTAGTTTTAACCTTGAATTGAACTATGTCTTCACAAGGGATGTTATTATTATTTAATTCCAAATTAGCCATAAAGTTAGCAAGGATATTTTATGACCTATCTATCCAATTAATAGAAAAAGCATCAAAACATTCTATAGAATCCCACACTTTATTTCTATATCTTTTAAGATGAGCCTGCTTAGAAACAAATTTACTTTTAACTTGAGAAATAATTAATTCACTATCCCAAAAGACACTTAAACATTTTATTCCATGTTTACTAGCTATTCTCAAACCAAGAAGTAGAGCTTCATACTCTGCAACATTGTTAGTACATTCAAAATCTAGTAAAAAGGAATATTTAAATATTTTCTTATCAGGGGTAAAGAAAATGATACCGGTTCCATTACCATCCTTGTAGCAAGCACCATTAAAATATATTTTCCAAATTCTATTATTACTTACTTCTCCATATAACTCAATAGGTTCAGTATTATGCATTGTATTTTTTGAAATACTTACCTGAAATTTATCCATATCATAATGATAGAAAGGTGTAACCAAGCTTGGATCCACATCCTCAATAATATATAGACTTTGAGTCTCTGTCAATTCTTACATCCTTGCCATTCATTGGAATAAAATCATAAGAAATATCTAATTGAATACTACTTCCTTCTAAGCTAGACCATTGTCTAGATAGAAGCATTCCATAATTGGCAGGGACTTCAACCATAGTAATATCCATTTTATAAGACATTTCAGGACATGTACGAGATTTAAATTCAACATTCTTCATTATGCCTACAAAAGGAATATATCTACTATCCATAGCATAGCATCTACCAAATTTTGTATCAACATTCATTCCTAATTCTTTCATTACATCATTAGGCATAATATTTACTGCTGGACTAGAGTCTATCATACAATTCTTTACCAATCTATTGTTTATCAATAGAGTAAGATAGAAAGGATCAATTTGATTTCCATTTTTGTTTAAATTAGTTCCTAGATAAATAGATGGAGGATCCTTTACTTCTTGGTTAAGATCTTCCTTATTACCTACATTAGACAATATTTTCAAAGCTTCACTTTTACATTTAGGTATTTTAACTATTTCAAGAAAAGGAACAAATATTTTAACTTGAGACAATGCATTAGACATGAAAGAACATTCATTGGGAAGAGATTTACTAACCACCTTTTCTCTTAATATTGTTGGAAAGTCCTCGGGTTCTACTTGTTTATCTTGAGTAATGTTTTTGTGCTTCAACCTCTTTGGATCAGTTCCTTTGTCAGGTTTCCCTCGGTCTACATTTAGTGTTCTATTCCTTAGCTTATAATTACTTTTTGCTTCTTCCACTGTAGCTATTGTGAATTATTTCTTCTCCTCTTCTGTTAATTATCTTAATCTTGGAGTACTCTCCTGATAATCCCCATATTGGTACACTCTATTTAGGTCATCACTGTAGTAGTATTCATCTAAAGATCTATAATCATCATATCCCCACATAGGATCTGTCAATAAATTATTCACTATGGATCATTGATTATCATTCTGATCTTCATCCTCTTTCCATCTTTGGGAAACAAAACAATGTTCATAATAATGTGGTAGTGTACAAGCCTCACACTAAGGATAGATTTCCACAAAATGGTTGTTTTTCCTCAATAGATCAGGAGTATGTAATTATTTGTTCACTTGTTTCCCATCCTTCCATTCTGTGTTATAAGGCATATCCTACAGTCTATATCTGTCATTTTTGTATGGAGATCAATTATTCTGGTTGTACTTAAAATTATCTTTTCCATTATTCATTTGGAGGCCTTTCACCATATTTATAAGTTTGTCTAATTTATCTTCTTCCTTGTGTTTCTTTGGCTCTTTTGGATTGAACAGCCGAGTGTCCTCCCTCTTAGTAATTATACCAGATGCCTTCCTACCATTTTCAATAGCTATGGAAATCTTGAGAGAATGTGCTAAAGTAGAAGGCTTATGAGATCTAATTTCATAATTTTTCTTCCTATCAAAAGCACCCATGTAGAAATTTATCAGAAAATCCTCAACAGGTTGAACATCCCTTAGAATCCTGTTTAGAACTTTGTTGAATCTTTTTTTGAATTCAGCCATAGATTCATTCTAATTTTTCTTCATACTTGTCAACTCATGTGAGGCAAAAGAAGTGTCATTGTGATCACTGAATTATTCTATGAATTGATTAAAAAATTCATCCCAACTAGATGTGGATCTATCTGGCAAACTTCTGAACCATTTTACTACATCTTCTATGAGATATTGAACAAAAAATTTCATATATACATCCTCATTGAATTCATCAAGCTCTTGGATAACATTCTTCAAATTTACACAATGCACCTCTGCTGATTCTGACCCATTCCCTAAAAAATTTGGAATTGCACTTCTTAATTCATTTTTTATGTCATTAGGATATCCCCTTATGCCATAAAAATCTAATTGTCTGTATCTATCAGAAACCATTGGTGCTCTATAGTTTTTTCCATTTTGATTGATGGCTCCATGTCTTTGATTCTGTTGATTCGCATTTTGGAATCTTTGATTATTTCTTGGTCCAAAATTGAGTTGATATTATAATCTCTTGGGCCATAATTCTTATCCCTATTATTATGATATCCATTATACATCACTGCATTATTTTGATGTTTATGTTTTTCATGTTGGTTAGATGTCTTGGGATTCACTCTATTATTATGGTTATGATCTTCTCCATTGTTCCATTATCCCCAATGATCTCTTCTTTCCCAATCATTTCTATTTTTCACAAGTTTTCCTCTATTGTCTGGTTGAAACAAGGGGTTGGTATGATCACCGTTGAGGAAATTCTTGTTGTTCTTCCTATGAGGAGGATTGTATACCCTAGTCCTATCATCCTTAGGCATTTCTTTATTTCTTGGTGATCTGATTGCACTTCTCTATATTCTCATTCTCCTTAGTATCTCTCCTGACATCCTCTTAAGAGCCATGACCATTTCTTCATCTTCTGATCCTGCATCGTCCATTTCACAAAATACAACATCCCATTTGTTAATTCTTTTTTCCCTTTCAGTCATTTCCTGATTAGGATCGTGTCGAGACTCATGGTTTCCTCTATCACCTTGGAAAAAAGGATTATAATTTTCATCATTGTTCTCATGCCTATGATGTCTTGAATTAGTGAATTTTTCACAAGCAAACTCTTGATCATCCTTATCAGGATATATCATACGTGGTACATACAACATCTTTACACTCGAAGTCCTACCTTTCCTTAGGCTTTTGTGCAAGTCCAATTCAAGTTGATCTAGATGCAAGGATCTTCTTCCCCACATGAAAATTCTTAATAACAAAATTATGTGACCAAGTTTATCACCACTTCAAATCTGTAGAGTCACCACCTTCTTCCTAGAAGGAAATACTTATCATCTTCTGGATTCTTTTCTCTCAGCAGAGCCTAAGCTCTATTACCAAAAAATTTGAAAACTATTCTTAATAATAATTCCCCAGTAGAATCACCAATTTGTTGATGCCCAAATCAATATATTGAATTTCCTATGGATTTTTCCAATCCAATGGTGGGAAGCCCAAGTGAATTTCCAACTAACAAGGTTTTAACCAATTCAAGCTTTAACCTTTTGCAATCATGGCTCTACAGAACCAAGGCTAGTAGGCCTATACCCTAGACTTATCTCCCAAATCTTGAGGGCTTATTAGAGAAGATAATGTGTTCCAAACTTATTTCTCTCAAAGTGTGGAAAAGTATTACTGAGATCCTTAAACTAAGAGCGATGTATTACCAAGTATTAAATGTAATGCTATAAAAATTGAAGGAATGCTGATGGATATAAGATATAAATTGAATAGAGGAGATGGATATAATATCTCAAAACTATAAACAATAAACTAATGACCATAATCCAATAAGAAAGAAAGAACAGTGCCTTAATCAACCATGGGAAATAGAGTCAAGATCATTCCAATCTTATGTTCAACCTGAGAGACAGTTTTACAAGAAAAATTATCACTTCAAAGGTGTTATGAAATGAACATGCAACCTTAAAACAAGTTTAGAGATATTTCAAAAGGATGTTACTTCTCAAATGATAGACCAATTGACTGAGGCCTTAATCAACAGAATTTAACCATGCAAAATGAGAAAACTAACTAATAATAAAGACTATGAACTGTATCAGGAAGCATGTCTATCAAACTATCACTTTGAAGAAGTTCAATTGATTTATCTGAGGGACTAATTGTAAAATGATAATGAAACAATCGCACATGTGAAAAAAAAATGACTTATCTTTATTTAATTCTAAAAAATGGTACAATTGAGTTCACAATTGAAGTTATCGATCCAACTATCCCATCTGACTATAATAACAATGAGTCTTACTCTATTGTGTTGATCTTGGTATCCTTATAAATATGAAATCCAAAGGATGCAAACAAGCTTTAGATCAACACGACTGTTGCTAACAAATACCTAATCCTAAAATCAATAACCGAATGCTAACGATTACAATACTATAATGTTTGCTCGATAAAAAATGCTAACTGATTAGATCTCATAGCAATAACATAATATTCTCTTCTCAATATTTTTGATTCGACAACATATATAATGGACCTGCATCATGATGGTACTCTTCTCATATATCTATCCATAGTCCTCATAATCTCTGCATGGCACCAAATATTATTGTTGGTATATCGAGTAACCCTGTTTAGGAGGATGATATTATTAATGCTATCAACTTTGAAAACCACAAAAATTATTTCTAACATATCCCTCGTCCTGTTTCAATGACTCTGAACCAAGATATAATATTTCTTTGAGCGCGTTCATCACATAGATACTTCTATGTATGATGATGAATATATTCTCTGGTGTAGGATCTCTAGAATTGATTTAGTCACCTTTATCGACTGCAACCATGGCATCAGTCATTCCTCCTTCAACACTTCTACATGTGATTGTTCCTCATGATGTTGAGAATCTGAACCATTTGATGAAACCATGTTTGCCACCTTTATGAACTGCATGCAAAAGTGCAATCATCAAACAATAAAATAAACCCTAAGCATAATAAAAGGTTTTAATGACATGTAATAAATCAATATAATGTTTTCGCCAAAGGTTTTTGTCTTTCTCCCATTTTTTGACACGTGTTGAGTCTTCTCTACCACGCAGCAACTAAAGATCATTTACTTTTTCATCACGCCATTGCGCTAAACCGTAGATCTTCTATATTTTGGTCACAGATCTCCCTTTAATGCCTTTTTTATCATCTGATCATCTTTACTTGCTTGATTAAGTCCTGGTTGTTGATTTAAAACATGGGCTAAAAGATAGCTTTTAAGTAGCCCATCCTTTACTATGCTTTACATGCCTCCGTGTAGTCCATTCACTCTACTCCACTAACCAAACACTAACACCTGTATCCTTGTTGTTCCACTCATAGATTTTAGCGGGCCTGAGACACCTTTTTCCTATCTCACCATCGCATGATGTTTAAACGGTGTGCAACTTGTGATAGCACCATTGTACTCGACTGTTGGATCAAATCTTGATCTATGTAGATATTATCTGGTTTGAATTTAATTAAGTGGGGCCCACTATGAAATGCGGCAATCATTTGTGGTCCTCTGATAAATAAGGACTCTATGTGAATGTCCGGTGTAAACTTTCAAACATCGACAGTTTCTTTCAAATATTTCGATTCCTGTGGGGCCGAGACCTGTGAATGAAAGGTAACTTATTTATTCATTATGCCATCATGCAATAGGTAGACAAAGGTAAGTTTATGGCCATGCAGGTATGAAAAATGCAATCTAACTTTGATTTTTTAACTTTAGACCTGCATAAAGGGGAAATAAGGAAAACTAGTTGTAGACATGATCATGGATTGTTTTTATGCATTTAAACAAAGGAGTATAAACTAAAAGACATTAATAAAAATCATAATGGATAAATCAAAAGGAAATAGAGGATAATTGAATAAGTGAATAAAATATACTTCCCTGATTTACTAATGAACACAAATCAATCTGCAAATCTAAGTTCCACCATGTTGCATTCTAAGACAAATCATATCTATATCAAATATCATTTCTTGAGAGATAAGGTAAGTGAAAAATAATTCAGATTAGAATATATATATACAAAAGAGAAGATTGCAGATATCTTCTTGAAGACCTTGCCAAATGATACTTTTTTTTATCTCCAAGGTAATCTTGGCGTGATTTCCCCTCCTAACTCGAGATAGAGATGCGTTGATTTGCATCAATCCATTATACTTACAGAGATCATCAATTTTCTGGATTGATGTTTTTGGTGACTACTTCTTAGGGGGAGTAGTTATTCTTGTGAGGTTTGTTTTTGAGAGAGATGTCCATTCAGATTTTTGGCCTCTATGAATTAGTTCATATATGTGCCTTTGTCATTGATGTCAAATTCAGAGAGATAGTCATTTGAAAATAAGTATAAGACTAAGAGGAGAGATTTTTCTGATTGTTAGAGATAATATCAAAGATATATTGTGGATATTGTTAGTAGTATTTTTGATATGGTTTCTTTGTGCATTGATTTAGTTTTCATATCATATGTTTCCATCAATGCCAAAGGGGGATATTGTTGGAGATTACTGGGATATCATGCATATATGTACTAACATTGATGTCAACATATATATTTACTATTGGAGATAGTGTTCCAAGTATGGTCAGTGAGAAGATTATTTTGGTACAGCTACTACATTGAAGGTCAGATATTGCAAACATACATATGGGTTCAAGGATGTCTATAGTTTACCTATGTCAATTTAAAGAGGTTCACATGTTTATTTGAGTGAGCTATTATTGATTTATGAGAGACTGGTATTTTAGTTGTTCTGGAAGAGACGGTGTTGTAGTTTTTGGATTGTTGTGGATAGGTTATGCAATATTATTGGTTACTAACCTAGTGGTGAGTTTAAGAGATGGATGTGTGTCTTCAAATCAAGTGGTTCAGGATTTGGATGATGGAAAGATATTTTTATTTTGTAACAGAGGTTGCTAATTGGTTTTCTTGATGAACAGTCCAAAGATAATTGTGGATTCAAGGATAGAGTTGTTATTGTTTCTATCGTGGCATTTCATGTTTCTTTCTGATGTTTCTAGATTGTGTCCTATTAATTTTTTGAATTGCATTGCGTTATATGATCATATTTGGTGATTTTTGTGTAGCATGTTATTGTTCTTATTATTCTTGATCGACATGATGGGGTAGTGTGTTGCGAAGGACTATGTTGTGATTTATGATTTTGGAGCATGTTTGATGATGTTATTATTGATCATTTATATGTATTAGCTGACATTCAATGGATCACATTATGTATTGAGCTCTAATGAATTAATATTTTGTAATTAGGTCTCTAGTTGACCTAGTTGAAATAAAGTGGACGAAATGTATATAAAGATGTAATCATTTGTAAATGTGAATGTGTGTGTGTGGTATGGAAGAATGAATGAAAAGAGGTATGAGAGGAATTTGCAATTGAGATAGAGATTCGGTGTACTTCATTGGAATTGTATTGACAAAATAGAGAAGCTATCAGTTTGTTCATAAGTTATGGATTGTTATCCATTGTGGATTATAATTAGAGATTGTTGTAAGGAAGTAAGCCTTTCTTTGGGTTCAAGCCCTTAATGTATTTGAGAAGTGATATCTAGGAAGTGTTCTTGAATGTATGTGCAACCCCATTTATAATAATCCTAATGGGGTATATTTATTTTCATAGAGTACATCATCTTGTGGGTTTGATCCCCACCACATTTTTTTACCTTAACTCGGTTTCCACATCAAAATCTTGGTGCTATATGTTAATTGACATGTTGTGATCTTGCATTTATGATTATCATAAAGATCTGAGATTAATATTAATAAGTTGGATAAATTTTGGAAATTTTGGGATACAATTGATTCATCCCCCCTTCTCAATTGTGTGTGTTGCCTTGTTCCTAACACTCCTTGCATCCCATTGCATCATATTCACTTCTTTCCCTCATTCCAAATTGCATTAATAAATTCTACTCATTAACAGAAGGGAGAAAACCATACAACCATTCAACACTTGAGTTCATCTCGAGCCTAATGGGTATTTTCCCCTCCCTAATGTAATGAATGAAAGATGAAATTTGGGATGTGACGTTTCCTAGTTTTTTTTATTATCCTAGTGAACACTCATTCTATACTCTCACCATTTTTATTCATTACATTTTGGTGAACCCAAATCATAACATTTCCAATATGATTTGGATGTCTACATTTTATTTGTATGAATTTCATTTTGAATGATTGGAGTTTAGTTTATGCATTTCATTAGCTTTTATGTGTAATATTTATAATGAATTAAGTCTTGTTTTTCATGATACACACACACACACACACTTTGGATTTGATTTACATCTACTCCATAAGGTGTTAAAATGATCAATTCCTTACAAGGTTTAATTGTTTATACATCTCTATTGCTTACTAGTTTGCATTGTTTAGACATCTCTACCTTTTATTTATTTGTGTGTGAGTTTTACATATAGAATTCTAGTGAGAATAAGTTTTAGATCCTTATGGGTTCCTTTAAGGGTGTTGATCCTGATTTCTCCAATGTAATCCATAGGAATGTAGATGATACCAAAATGCCTACTAGTGACATACCCACTATTCTTGATAATCTCTCTTCCCATTCTCCTCATGATGAAGATGAATCCTTAAAAGTATCTCCCACCCATGTGAAAAAACTCCCCATGATTTTGAAAATCTTGAGCAATGGTTAGGTCAAAAGCATTATAATAGTATGGAAATCCCCTTAGTAGAAGGATTGAGGAAGTTTATTCACAATGATGAGAATGGTATTAATTTATTGCATGACATATCCCATCTTATTAATGATCTAAATACTATGAAAAGTTATACTCAAGATAGTAATCTTTCTCATCCTAATAGTTGCGTTGAGACCTTTATTCCGTTTCCTACTTCCTTACCTAACATTCTTCCATATACTCCATATCTCATGGCTACATCTATTTAAAATGTAAAGCCTACACATGTTAGTATCATATTATTCCCAATCCTATAAGATGAACTACAATTGATTATATGTTTGAAGTCATTTGTTGATATTCAACCGAGTTGCAAAAGTGATGATAAACATTACCAGTTAATTTATTGTCATTGATGTTAACTTATTTGAGTATTATTATGGTGGAAAAAATCTATTATGCATTAAATATTTGGAACAAATAATGTTTATATGGTTGATAAATGAAGAGTTATGTATACACCGAGTAGCAGTGTAAATTGAGTAAAACACAGTGTATACCGAGGGTCAGTGTTAATCGAGCAAGGGATTGCCGACACAACTATTGATTAAGAAATTAATTCAAACCGAGGCCGACTAAAATGCTGAGCTGGAAATTGATATTTCAAGGTAAAAGATAAAGTTTGTTATTTGATCAAACGGTTATGAAAATTCAAGGAAGATTGGACAACAGAGATTGAAACGTATTTTTAACACAGCTGCCGAGGAAGGATCAAGAGGGAAAATGAATGATGGAGATTAAGCGGAAAGATTTGAAGGATGAAAATTAAATGATACATGATGTCTATATAAAAGACAAGAAATTCATTCTGTGAATCATGTACATAGATGCTGAAGCATACATGTGAATTTGATGTATGACTAATCAAGTTGGTTAAAGACAGAACCGAGCATTTCTACAGACATCATCTAGCAAAATACATGAAAGATGATTACCGAGTACAACAAGTATGAGATGAACTAAAGTGAAAAAATTGATTAGAGGTATTATGTACTTAGAATAGATCTAAATATCTAGAAATCAAAGTTGTATTTGAATCAGATCATTACTGTATCAGTTTAACCATTATTACAGATAAATCTCTTAACCGAGTGAGATAGTGAATCCTTATTAGAACATTCAGAGAATGTTAGTTGTTTTCTTGTTGACCCCATAGTGAATGCATGGTCAAGAGAGAACTGGTAGTTGTAAATCCTCTATCAAGGTCACATTTAATTGTGTGCACTGTAACCTTTAATAGGGTTGGCTCTTCACCGAGCTCACTTAAGAAGAGTGAAAATATTTTGGGTTACCGGTCCCTAGTGGTTTTTCCCTTAGCAGGGTTTCCACGTTAAAAATATGTGTCAATGTGTATGTTTTGGATTGTTATTTCACTTTACACTTTATTTTATTGACCTAGATCGGTAATTAGAGTATTAATTTACTGACATTCGGTAAACACTATTGATGAAAGTTTAAGTTTATAGAATACATTTTCACCGAGCTGAGTTTTATATGATTGAATTTGTTTTGTTATACATCTGGAGGAATTTGGGACTATAGGATAATCTTGTGAGGGAAATGAGTCTAACTGATTCACCCCCCTTCTTAGTTATTATAACAATTGGTATTAGAGCTATCAGTGCTTATCAAGGAGCTTACAGTGCTTATCAGGGAGCATACAATGCTTAAAAGAAAGTTTTCAAGGACTTGAGCTAAAGATCACAAGATGTATAAGAGAGATGCACCTAAGATGTATTAGGGAGCATACAATGCTTAAAAGAAAGTTTTCAAGGACTTGAGCTAAAGATCACAAGATGTATAAGAGAGATGCACCTAAGATGAACAAAGACAACTTCCAGACATGGAAAAGTAGAATGAGATTATACCTATTTGGAATTGCAAGCAACATTGAAGATTTTCAGGACAATGAATTCATTATACCTATTGGAGCTTTAACAATAAATCAATTGAAACAAAAACATGAGCATAACCTTATCATGGTGGAGATTTCCTCTTCACTTACTAATTCTGAATTTGAGGACATCAAGAATTGTGCAAGTGCCAAGAAGATGTGGGGTTAGCTTACAAAATTTTATGGAGGAGATGTAAATGTACTGAGAACCAAAGCTAAGAGCCTTCGTGGAAAGTTTGGTGATATGAGAATGAAGGAAGGAGAGAACATCACACAATACAATACCTGACTTAAAGAAGTTGTGAATGCTATTCGAGGATCTAGTGGAACCATTGATGAAGACACAATTGTGAGTAATATTCTTAGAACTCTATTGCCTATTTATTCTATAAGAGTCTCTGCAATACATGAAATGAGATTTGCACCTAGAAATAACATTACTATTGATAGTATTGTAGGAAGATTGATTTATTTTGAGCTGAATAACTTTGACAAAAGTATTGTACCATTTATGGAATCCGCATTTATGGCTACTTTGAAAATTGGCAAATCTAGTAGCAAACACATAATCAGAAATAACAGTGATAGTGATAGTGATGACAAGGAACTTGATGAACTTGAAGCTTTAATGGTTAGAATATTACATAGAGGTAAAGGAAGATATAAAGGTAAAACACCTTTGATATTCTTTAACTGTAAAGAGATTGGCCATTTTGCTGCAAGATGCCCTAACAAGAAGAATGATGATAGAAATGATATATCTAATGATAGAAAGGATTATCGTGACTTTAGAAGAAACTGAAAGTATGACATAAGAGATAACCAAGATTACAAGGATAAAGGTAAGAAAGCCTATTACATTGTTGAAGATAAAGTTAATGACAGTAACTCTGACAGTGATGAAGATATTTAGATCATGTTTGTAGCATTAAAAGATGATTCAGATGAAGATGAAAGGTATGTAAAAATAACACTTATCTCTAGATTTAGTAAACATGATATTTGGGTTATTGATAGTGGATGTACACTTCACATAACTAGTGATAAAGGAAAATTTGAATTTCTTGAACATTATGATGGAGGATCGGTAAGAATTGGAAATGATACACCTTGTCAAGTAAAAGGAAAAAGGTACTATTATGCAAAATAATCAAATCAAATATGAAAATTCTTATTGGGTAAAAGGAATTAACTAAAATCTATTAAGTGTTTCACATTTGAACAACATAGGTCATCGAGTCACATTAGAGAATAGAAAAGAAAGAATCTATGATGGAAAAGGAAAATTGATTGGTACTGGCGAACAATCTAAAGGTAACTTATTCTATCTTGACACAACTGAAACTACTTGTTTATTGACAAATAATGAAGATATATGGCTATGGCATAAAATAATTTTTCATGTAAATTTTGACAACATGGTTAAGATTAGTAGAAAAAAGAAAAGTTAGAGGCTTACCAAGCTTATCTAAACTAGACCATGTAATGTGCAAAAATTGTCAAATGGGTAAGATGTCAAAATATAGTTTCAAGAGAAAGAATTTCTCATCTAATGACATTTTGGAGTTAGTTAATACAGACTTATGTGGACCAATGAGAACAAAAAGCTATTTTGGGGACATATATATATATATATTGTTGATGACTACTCTAGGATGACGACTCTAATGTTTCTAAAAGAGAAATATGAAGCATTTAAGATGTTTAAGTGGTATAAGGAAAAAGTGGAAAAAATAAACTGGCAGAGATCTGAAGTGTTTGAGATCTGATAGAGGAGGTGAATTTATTTTTGATGATTTCACTAACTTTTTTAATGAGTATGGAATTAAAAGACAGGTTTTTGCACCAAGGACACCACATCATAATGGGATTGTTGAAAGAAGGAACATATACATTATTGATCGTGCTAGGACATTGATGATTGAAAAGCAATTTGCACAAACATACTGGAGAGAAGTAGTTAACACAAGAGTCTACACACTAAATTGAGTACAACTAAAGAAAGATTCAAACAAAACACCTTATGAGCTATGGTATGGTAATATTCCCAATGTGAGCTATTTTAGAATATTTGGAAGTAGGTGTTATATTCTAAAAGATGATCAAAATGGAAAATTTGATTCAAAAATTGATGAAGGAATATTTCTTGGATATTATACTAAGAGTAAAGCTTACAAATGTTTGAACAAGTCAACTAAAAATATCATTAAGAGTGCAAATGTGAAAGTTGATGAATTTGTTGAGTTAAATGATGAAAACAACATGAAAGAATCGGAGGACTACAATAGATTTGTTTACTGGGAAGAGCCTGGCACTATATCGACACAGATTCCTAGTGTTACTAGGCAACAGACTAATTCTACCAGGCAACAGGCTAATGTCACCGGGCAACAGGTAGCACAGACCGAAAATCAGGAAAATGTTGAAATAGTAGATCATGAACCAGAAGACAATGTAGATACTGAAGAAGATGATGAAGGACTAGGGAATGAACCTATACTTGCTAGATATGTAAGAAGACACCATCTACACGATCAGATCATTGCAGATAAAAGAGCAAGCATATTGACAAGAAGTAAGTTCAGAGATGACACTTGTTTAATTTGTGAATTTGAGCCTAAGAATGTTAGAGCTGCATTAGAAAATGAAGAATCAGTTAATGCCATGAATGAAGAAATTAAGTAGATACATAAAAATAAGACATGGACATTAGTACCGAGATTGAGTGATAAAAATATCATTTTCCCCAAATGGATTTTCACAAACAAATTGAATGAAGATGGGAATGTAATTAGAAATAAAGTAAGATTGGTTTGCAAAGGGTATGCACAAAAAGAAGTAATTTACTATGGAGTTTCTTTTGCACCAGTTACTAGACTTGAAGGAGTAATAATACTACTTGCATATGTTGCATATAAAGGATTCAAGGTATATAAAATGGACGTGAAGTCCACATATTTGAATGGAATACTGGAAGAGGAGGTATACATTGAACAACCTGAAGGATTTGTTGATCCTAACCAGACACACATGGTATGTAAGTTACATAAAGCTTTATATGGACTGAAGCAAGCACCAAGAGCATGGTATGAAAGACTGCATTCTTATCTAATAAGTATTAGATTTTTTAGAATAAGTGACAACAACAATTTGTATTTAAAAGGAGGAAATGATGATAAGACACTTATTGCTGAAATATTTGTTGATGATATCATATTTGGAGGTAATGATAACTTATGCACTTCATTTGCTGATGAAATGAGGAAATAATTTGAGCTGTCAATATTTGGTCACATCAAATTTTTTCTACGATTACAAATTTTATAACAAACTGCAGGAATCTACATTACTCAATCAAAATACATCAAGGAAGTACTAAAGACATTCAAAATGGAGGAATCAAAACTAGTTGGAACACCAATGGTGACAAGATGCAAGTTGAAAAAAGAGGACAAGACACCTGAGGTAAATCAAACCTTGTACAAATATATGATTGGTAAATTGACGTGTGTTGTTCACACAAGACTAGATATAGCACATGCAACTGGAATAGTTGTAATATTTTCTGGTAACACTAGGGAATCACATATGACTGTTGTCAAAAGAATTTTTAGATATTTGAAGGATGCTGGGGATTGTGGACTTTTCTATAAAAGAGAAGGAAAATTTGAATTGAAATTCTATATAGATGTGGATTGGCCTAGAAATATAGATGATAGAAAGAGCACTACTAGTGTAGCATTCTTTATTGGAAAGAGACTGGTTACTTGGATTAGTAAGAAGTAAGGATGCATATCTCATTCAATTGCAGAAGCAAAGTATGTTGCTGCTACTACAAATTGTTCTAACATAGCATGGATAAAAACAACTCCTGAAAGGAATGAATGAGGAGATCACCGAACCAGTGATAATTTATTGTGGTAATACAAGTGCTATAAATATTTCAAAGAATCCAGTGATGCATGAAAAGACAAAGAACATATCTATAAAGTATCACTACTTGAGGGAAAAAGTACAAGAAAAACAATTAATACTGGAATATGTACAATCAAAAGAATAGCTTGTATACATATTCACAAAACCCTTACCGAAGGATACATTTGAGTACTTGAGAGGTAGACTAGGGGTCCATCCCTTGTCTATTAGTAACTAAGCATATTAGGAGGTTGCATCAACCTACATAAAATTAGAATACCAATCATGTTGATGCAAAGCTAAACTAGACCGAAATAGAGATATCAGTACACTGAAAGGTACCTACTGTGCTAAAAATCAGAGATATTTTATTTGGCTACTGAAGAGCTACATATTTCTTTTTGGCATTGTTTTCAAAGGGAGAGATATATTCATCATGAAATATGAAGGGAGAGTCAAGAAATTTCTATCCATCCAAGGGAGAAAGGAGAAAGGGAGAGACATGTCTAATCTATAGAGATATTCAAGAGCTGAAAAGACAAAACAATAGGGAGAGTCCGCACAGTGAATATTTTGTTTATAGTGACACAAATTATATTTAAGCTAGGGAGAGCTGCTAAATTGTTGCAGTTGTAGAATGTGTTTTTGGTATTTTTTTTATGGCATATTATATTTCATATTTTTTCCATCAATGCGAAAGAGAGAGATTGATGAACTACAATTTATTATATGTTTGAAGTCATTTGTTGATATTCAACCGAGTTGCAGAAGTGATGATAAACATTATCAGTTAATGTATTGTCACTGATGTCAACTTATTTGAGTATTATTATGGTGGAAAACATCTATTATGCATTGAATATTTGGAACAAACAATATTTATGTGGTCGATAAATGAAGAGTTTTGTATACACCGAGTAGCGGTGTAAACTGAGTAAACCATAGTGTATACCGAGCATCAGCGTTAACTAAGAAAGGGATTACCAACACAACTATTGATTAAACAATTAATTCAAACCAAGGCCAGCTAAAATGCTGACCTAGAAATTGATGATTTTGAAGTAAAAGATAAAGTTTCTTATTTGATCAAAAAGTTATGAAAATTCAAGGAAGTTCAGACAACAAAGATTGAAACATGTTTTTAACACAACTATCGAGGAAGGATCAAGCGGGAAAATGAATGATTGAGATTAAGCGGTAAGATTTGAAGGATGAAAATTAAATGATACATGATGCCTATAGAAGAGACAAGAGATTAATTTTGTGAGTCATGTACATAGATGTTGAATCATACATGTGAGGTTGATGTATGATTGATCAAGTTGGTTAAAGGAAGAGCTGAGCATTTTTGTAGATATCGCCGAGCAAAATAGAGGAAAGAGGATTACCGAGAAGAACAAGAATGAGATGAAGTGAAGTGAACAAATTGATCAGAGGTATTATGTACTTAGAATATATATGAATATCTAGAAATCAGAGTTATATTTGAATCAGATCATTACTGTATCAGTTTAACCATTGTTACAGATAAATCTCTTAACTGAGTGGGATAGTGAATCCTTATTAGAACATTCAGATAATGTTAATTGTTTTCTTGTTGACCCCATAATGAATGCATCATTAAGAAGAGTGAAAATATTTTGGGTTACCAGTCCCAAGTAGTTTTTCCCTTAGCAGGGTTTCCACATTAAAAATATGTGTCAATGTGTATGCTGTGGATTTTTATTTTACTTTACACTTTATTTTATTGACCTAGATTAGTAATCACAGTATTAATTTAATAACATTCGGTAAACACTATTGATGAAAGTTTAAGTTTACAAAATACATTTTCACCAAGATGAGTTGAATATGATTGAATTTGTTGTGTTATACATATGGAGGAATTTGGGACTGTAGGATAATTTTGTGAGGGCACTGAGTCTAACTGATTCACCCCCCTCTCAGTTATTCTAACACTATCATCCCTCCTCCTATGAGTTTTCCATGCATTTCCCAACCTCCATTTATACCTACATGATGACATTAATTTTGCCATTAGTAGACTTAGTGAAAACATTGACAAAGATCACCGAAAGACTACAAGCATTACCGGCAGACTACAAGCATTATTGGAAGACTACAAGCATTACCAATGAATAGTGAGCATACCCGATAGAACACAGAGGTCATGAAAAATGCTAAGTTTGGAATTGACCAACGAACACTGACAAGTGTTGTACTGATGAAGTGAACAGGACATCACTGACGGGTCAATAACATAACATTGAGATCATCACAAATGACACAGTTTTGAGAACAAAACTAATGGAACAGAAAAGGAATACCCGATGACCAGTTCAAGAAAGGAACACCGATGATAATAAAAAATGACCATCAGAATCGGCAGTCGGTTAGAGAACCCGCAAAAAGTGGATATGAGTTTTACACATTAGATAAAGCAATGTAATTCTCTCTATAGAGTTTTAATTTATTTTAAATCATAACTTGAGGGTCCAGCAAGCTTTATGTAAATGTTTTAAAGCATCCTAATGAATCTAAAACATATCTAACTAAAGATCAAGGTCAAGTTGTAAACCTTGGATCTAGAGTTAACTTGTGAAGTGTGAATCAAGAATTGAGCCAAAATCTAGTATAAATAGATGTTCAAATCAATTGTGAGTTATGAATTCATTGTTGTTGATAGCCATGAAGAGCATCTAAGGAGCAGAAGGCAGAATTCATGCAAAGTTAAGAAACAGATCACATCAGTTGTCAAGAACACACAGAGGGTACCGATGAGCATATAAAGGTATTATTCAATTATGGAAGGATGATTACTTATATATATGAAGCTTAATAGGATTTGTTATCAAAAATTAGAGATTGCATACATCATTAGATCAAAGGCTTATGTAGTTACATTCTAACAAGTGTATCACATCTAAAATCCATTTGTAGAAGGTGGACTTAATCGTTCTTTACAAATCTCTTAACAAAGTGCACACTTAACAGTCTTGCTAAAGCTTCAAATGAAGTAGATCTTAACAGGTCTCCACTTTAATACTCCTAATAGAGTAGGTAATCAGAAGTGACCAATTGTAAGCCTTAACCAGCCCCTTCTTATCTACAGACAGTGAATTATTGTGGGTAACAATCCCCACTGCAGTTTTTACTTCCTAACAGGAGTTTTCTATGATATCATATCTTGTGTTATGTGTTATCTATTTTCATGAATGTTTCTGTTATGGTTACATACTAAATAAATTATGATATGATTGCATATACACAAAGAAAGATGAACAATTAGATAAGATAATTTACAAACTGATGATTAAGGGTTAATGGACTAACCAAGAAAAGTTTTAGAAGTATTGATTCACCCCTCCCCTCTCAGTACATCATTCCAATATAATTCCAACAATTGGTATCAGAGATAAGTCTCTCTCTTGAAAAGCTTAAAGACTTGAGAGAAAATATCAAAGCAATGGACAAGTTCAGACTGGACATGACTATTTAGAATGAGTAGTTACAGATGCAAATAAACTATGAGAAGTATAAGGAGGCGAAAATAAAACTGATAAAATTTCTTGATGAAAGAAATATTATGGAAACTAGACTCAATGAGAAAGACTAAAAAGAATTGGAAATACTAGATTACTTTGAAATAACGGAATCATCAATGAGAAAAGCTTCAGACACATCAGTTGAAGAAATTACAAGTATAGAAGAGATCAATCTACATCTGACAAATCAAATCAAGATGCTACAAATTGGTCAAGAGACTCAAATGGTGAAAATGATTGATGTCATGAATGATGCAAGAAAAGCTGAAAATGAAAGAACTATAGCCATTGATGATAGGAGGAAAATTACAGAGAAACTACAAGAGAAAGAATCAGTGATTCTAAGACTCACTGAGCATCACCATGAGGTTACCAACCAGATAATTCTTATGAGTCAAGAAGCAAACAAATTAAATACAGAACTCATTGAAAGAATATAGATCATAGGTGAGCTAAGAGAAGAGAACAAAAAATTGAAGCATGAAATCAAAGTCCAGAATCAACACAATGAATTAATTAAAAAAGATGAGGATAGCAACAAAAGGATGGGTGATTTTCTTGATGGACAAAGGAGAGTCAATAACTACATGGGATTAGGGTACAACAAGAATGGTGAATCTTCTAATCAACCAAATCAAAGGAATGCTTTCACAAACCCAACATCCAAGAATTTGTCATGCAATCATTGTGAAAAACCAGGCCACACCTCAAACACCTGCAAAAGCAAAATGAAAGGTATTTCTCAAGCACAATCTACGTTTGTTGGTAATTTTTATAAATGTCAAAAGAAAGGACACAAGGCACATGAGTGCAGATCCAAAGTGAAAAATCCAAAGAGAAAAACCTATATGGACAAATACTGTCCTACATGCAAAATGAATGGGCATACACATAAGGAATGCTGGAAAAAGAACAACAAGGAATGGACACCAAAGGAAAATGATAAAAGCTACAAACCAACAAGAGTAGGTAACTCATATGTTTGGGACTATAAAACATGGGTAAATTGCACAACATGTGGAAGGTATGGTCATATTGCTGCCAACTGTATGAGAAAATGGACCAGAAGGTCAAGAGGTTGGACCAATCTAGGTATGGCATGCTTGCACTATCATAAGGTTGGACATGTGATAAAAGATTGCAAAGACTGACTGACAGACACAAGCACACATCCCAATGGAAATACCATTGATGACATCAAAAGAATGAGAAACAAGATGTGGGTAAAAGCCACAAACACTAAAGGTGCTGGAACAAACAATGCAAATGGTGACACCTCATCCAATGGATTCAGTGACATCACTACATCCAACTAGATTGCACAAGTATGGAACTACATTATGAAAAGTTACATTATACATCAGTTCCATCACACATAGTTCATATTGTAATATTAGCATGAATAAAGATGCACAATATTGTTATTTGCTAAACTATTGAAAAGCAACCATTGGTTATTGGGCATAATTTGCATCGATGAACATACACAGAAAAGTTAGCACTATTTATCAGAATGTATTGGTCATTACACAAGCTAAGTGTAAACTGATGGATATCAGTGAATGTTGAATCAACAAAAGCTATCTTCACAACCTCGTCGACAATCATCAGTGAAGTCTCGAAAACCGCTAGCTACCCCAACACTTTGCACAGACACCAAAGATGTTATGAATGTCTCTACCGACAAAATCAGTCTTCATGAACTGACGAGTTGGTAAGCATTAATGACAACTTAGGGAGCAAAAAGGTTATAAAATCCTGACAGGTAAACTCATTTTTTATTAAAGTTTTAAGATCGCTGCAAATGTAATAGCACTCTCTGTATTTTCTGTGTTTTTCAAATGTAGCAATCTTTCTTGTATTTATATTGAGAGACACTAGGAGAGACATGTCCCTTCACAGGACATGTCTATTCATTATAATTGTTAATGTTTCATTAATCAATTTTATATTAGAATAATATAATTTTGCATAATATATATTTAATAATATAATATATATATGTGTGTGTGATATATATACACACACACACACACACACACACACAAATGCAATATATTATTATTAATCAATATTAAAATATTATATGTATTCTAAATGATCATATGACTGAAGCTACAAACATTAACACTCCCTCTTAGCTAGGGAGGATGATCAAACAGAACGTGTAGTGATCTCCCTTGTCAACACTTATAACCCTCACAATAGCTACACAAAACATCAAAACTCCCTCTTAACTAGAGAAAATAAAATCCATCAAGGTAATAAATCCATTAATTTTGAAAGAAGAAAGATATCACCACACTATTATATCAGGAGATATGGTTTATGCAGGAATATCAAGTCACATGATGTTCACCATAGCTCATAAATATCCATGATAAGCGTAATGAAATTATGTCTCATGATGTCTGCCATATGGATACTAAGTTTACGTAGAGATATGCCACTACATGACATTTCTCATATGGTCCAAACAATGTGTAATACTAAGTTCAAAAGGATACTAATATGACCCATATGGATACAAAGAAATTTCATAATTTGTGATATGAAGGATCAGCTAACATGTGATACCAAGTTTTATATATTAGCTAACATGTGACATGAGGAATCACCTAACATGTGATACTCAGTTTTACATATCACCTAACATGTGATATGAGGAATCACCTCAGATCATGATACCTAATTTTCATATCACCTTAGATTGTGACATGAGGAATCACCTCAGATCGTGATACCTAATTTTCATATCACCTCAGATCGTGACATGAGGAATCACCTCAGATTGTGATACCTAATTTTCATATCACCTCAGATCGTGATATGAGGAATCACCTCAGATCGTGATACCTAATTTTTATATCACCTCAGATCGTGATATGAGGATATAGTAATAAGGAACATTACATTCCCTTACATATAACCCTATTATGGTATGTGCATTGACATATTAAATGTCTACCATAACGAATCTCCATTACAAGATTTTCACCTTGTAACATTAAATACAAGTGTTCATTGTCTAAGAAGTTGTCACCTCTCAGAAATTTACACAGGATGAGTGAGCCCATAAAGTCATGGAGTCACACACATGACATCCACCTTGACTCATCTTAGGGAGTGGATCCACCATGGCTCATCCCAGAGGGTGGAAACAAGGGCTTTCACCTTAGACTTCTCTCTCAAAGAGAAGAATGCAATAACATAAAAATAATAGATCATAGATGTTGAAAATCCTTTTCATCTAATGTTTCATTCTCCAACATACCAAGTTTATCTCAAAAGTATACAACCTTCTCTCTAGCCAGAGACTTGGTGGGAATATCAGTCATCTGTCCTGTAGTAATAATGTACCTTGAATAGCATACTTATGCACTATATCTCATATATAGTTTGCATCACTCTTGGTGAACCCCAAGTTATGTAGGAGTTAGCATAAAAGCATTTCAACCAGTATACATGGGACTTACTCTCATGATCATAGTTCTCTGACTGCAAAAAATAAAATTTATTGTTGACTCCCTTTGAGCCAATATGACCAAATTCCCTAAAGATTAGAATGGATCAAATCCTTTTGCAACAACCTCTTGACCTCCTCATCCATGATTTATTTTAGATGAACTGTCAGACTCCCTCTGAATCTAATAACAACCTTCTGCGAGCAAGTCGTGTCTTTGTTCTTTAGTCATCATTAAGCTCTTTTCTTGAATGCCCTTTGATCCAACAACTTATCAATCTATCTAGGAGTATCATGACCTCGATATCTACATAGAAGCCTTCTAGTCCACATATATGGAACTACATCATTTGAATTTCAATCCTTTGGCTTTTTATAGTTTCCTAGTCACTAGGGAAACCATCTTGATATGGCCTGCTCTTCTAAATTAGAATGATTAAGATCCTTTTAAAAAACAATTTTGGGAGATCCTCTAGTAGCTCCCTTTGTTACGGAACCATGCATGGCCCCAATCTTGAAAATATCTTGTTTTAAGAGACTCTCATCATCTGGTACATGATCAAAATTTTGATCACAACATTATTTATAGGAGTAGTTTTCCATACATAAATGCATTGTCTGATTCCATAGTAACATGAGTGAATGTAATAAACTGTGGATTAATCCCTAGGTTCGAAAACACCAAACATTCATGATAAAGTGATTTCCATATAAAGCTCCTAGTACATGCATCAACCTTTCAACCTTTTCGTCCAAGGTTGTCTTCGATGAAATTTTAGACTTCCTCTGAATCTGAATTCTTTCTCTTTGAAGAAACATCTTTAGTCATCAACTTCATCATATGACTGCAAGCATCAATTTATTTCTCCTTTGAATGCAATCTCTTATGTTTCTTGATCCATCCTAAAAGAATTTAAGAGAGATTACAAATAGTTCACTAAACTATCTCTAAGAGAAATACCAAGGATAGATGCATACAATATTTTACTAGTCACTATTATAGCATAGATTTCAAGCTCAATAATTCATGTGCATTAATAAAACATGGAATACTTATCTTAAGTTTTAAATATTTCCTTTCGTAAAGTGATCCATGTACAAAATATCACACATAAATCAAATTTCATTAACATGACATTTCTTCTCTGGTCGATGCGTAAATCCACATCATTATCATAGTCAAAATAATTCAAATTTGTGAGTTGGCTACTATCAAATGGTAACTTTTCCGATCTTGCCACTCGAAAAAATTTCAACTTATTGAATGACTTATTGCATTTGTCCAGTACAGCTGTATCATGCCTAGGGATAAAACTTAGAGTGTCCCACTCATAAGCTCTAGCTTTGTAACAATTATTTTGAATGTGGACATCGAATTCTCTGTTATATCATCTAACCATATTCCTTTAATTTGCTTCAAAGCCTTATCAGAGGAACCGAAAATTATTTTGTTCTTGTCCTTTCCGTTGAGCTTCACCACCTTTCTTTTAAATAGTAGACATATATTATAATTTCCCTTAGTCCACTATAATTTCAATCATTGTTTATTCTCCATCACTATTTTACGCTGCCAACAATGTTCCATATCATCAATACCAACACTATTCCATATCATTTCTAAAACATCTTTCGTCACTGCCAATGGTTTTTTTTTTTTGTCTCTAACCACTGTCTTTAATCATTAGTCACTGATATATATGTCAACTAACTACTACAAATGAATCAACCACCTTCATGTTGTCGTATAGATATTCTTGCTTTTGTGGCATACAAATCTTCACCACTATACACTTGTTGTCATGAGAGATGGTTGTCTTTATTCACCATGTTAAAGTATCACTCATGAAGATCAATGTCTTATTGCTTGATTGCATTATACTACCGATGGTTCCATCTTTACTATCATCTTCCTCACTGTCTGGAGTGCATTGGCTTATTGTTACAGATGATGATGCATTTTGATAGTAAGGTATGCATCTAATTTTCTATTTGTGCATCACCAGGTAGCTGTCAAATTATTCAGAAGTACGAAGACCATTCTACTAATGAGGATGATCAATTTGTGACAAAAGGATTGTGATCAAAAAGTAATATTTCTCACAGTATTTTGGCGGTGGATCCCAAGTTGTCTAGAGGCCATTGAAGACCCACTTTATTTAATTATTCCAAAAATGACATCCAGGCAATAGGGCATCTTCATCTTTCTCTCTCGCACCACAACTCGGTGAACACATTTGTCATCTATATTTTCACAAATGTCTTTATAGTTTATTTAAATACTCATCCAAACTCGATCCACATTTTCACATATATTTGGAAATCTATAACATAATAACTATAATCTGGTGTGTGATATTCTTCTCCTAGCCTCTTACACAATATAGAAAGTACTCGCGACTAGTGACAGTAATGAACTATTTCCTTCATATTATATGGACAATGCATAGATGTCGTTTCACAATTTCATGTCTGATCGTGCTTCAGTTTAAATATAGTCGCTGCTGTCAGTTTAAATATAGTCGCTGCTTTAACTATGTTTGGTATCATTGTTTATATTTCTTGCTATTGCAGGTTTTCAAACATGATACAAAGTGAATAGAACACAACCAATAGTCCATAGATTTACAGTAAACCCATGATGACTCAGTTTTCATCGCAAAAATACAAAATGCCATAATTAAAGAGGTCGATATTTAACATTCACAGCATGACTGAAATTTATAAAATAAGCCTGATCCCTCCATCGGTAATTGACACCAATCTTACAAGATGGAAAATATCATATCTTTGATCGATGACATTAGGAACACATGACGAGTATTTATATATTTTCGTATGCTCATTCATCAAATTATCATTATCTCTCAAACCAGTACAACACATATAAAATCAACTCAGATTCCTCTACAAGCCATAAGCCTGAAGATGCTAATTGAAATTCATATTTGATACATTTGTTTAGTGCTTAGATCATCATAAAATCTCATAAAATCTCACAGCCTGGTAAGGGACCTGCTTAGATACCATATTAAAGTTTTAAGATCGCTGTAAATGTAATAGCACTCTCTGTATTTTCTGTGTTTTTCAAATGCAGCAATCTTTCTTGTATTTATATTGAGAGACACTAGGAGAGACATGTCCCTTCATGGGACATGTCTATTCATTATAATTGTTAATGTTTCATTAATCAATTTTATATTAGAATAATATAAGTTTGCATAATATATATTTAATAATATAATATATATATGTGTGTGTGTGATATATATATATACACAAATGCAATATATTATTATTAATCAATATTAAAGTATTATATGTATTCTAAATGATCATATGACTGAAGCTACAAACATTAACATTTTTGCACCCGTGATTTTTGAGCAGAGTAGAGCAGACCAGACCAGAGCAATTTAAGAGAAATTTGGAAAGTGACCCAGAAAAAATCAATTTGACATGAAGCATTCACATTCACAGGCAATCACAGAGAATCTGTAAGTAATAACACTCACCGACCGCCTGTTTTATTTGTGATAAGACCTAAATTTCTGCAAACAAGATGACATCGACTTCCAGAGTTGAGAAAATTAAGGATGATAAGAAGAAATCCTTCAAGCTTGTTAGTAGAGGCTCGTGTGCTGAACCTAAATACAAGTTACACCCTGAAATAGCTTCACAACCTGACGATTTCAGAGCATTCTCCTGAATCCCAACTAGGGTTTTACTGGTAGAGGATGTTGTTAAGATTAGGCTGAAAGCTAATCTACCCAAGAACACCTGTATGCATGACAGTTACAAGACAGAAGCAAAAGACAGAAGAGAGAAGAAGCTATGGCGGCCAAAAAGCCAGAGCCATGAAATCCATGTTGCAAGAAAAGAATTTCTATTAACAACAATACTGAATACAATCTCCTTAATGAAATGAAAAGAAGTGAATCCTTATAAAAGGAATCATGAAACCTTAAAGGTGAAAACCCTAAAGAATTATAAAGCTGCCTAAGTAAAACTTAAGCATAGAGTAGATAGACTAATAATTAAATGAATTAATTATTAGCTAAACTAAGTATGTCCTATATTCACTTTAAGATCTCATAAATAGGAGATCTAGACCTAGATAATGCCTATAGGGCACTATGTGATGATGCTAGAAAGCTCCAAGAAGAGCACAAACACTTGGAAGTAAAGGGAATCACAAATGCACTGCATTTTCCCAAGGTCTTCAAAACAGAATGGATAAAGATTGTTCTTAGCAGAGTTCACAACAAGACTCTATGGCTAAACAAGCCAAAGGAAATAACAAAGGATGTTATTCATGTGGTTATTGGTTATCCTACAATTGATAAACCACAGGCTCAAAAGCACCCATCTCTGATAGAAGTGGAAAAATTGACTGGTGCTAAATTAGATAAAAGAGCACAAACAGTCAACACCATTACCGATGTAGAGCTGAAGTTTGGAGCATGTGTTGTTGGATATAAGATCTTCCAAGCAAGTCAAATGAACAACATATCTAGTACTGTTATGAGCACATCATACAAGATTATCAAACAGGGGAAGAAGATGGATCTTGCAGAGATCTTGTTACATCAATTAGAGGAGAACATGTGCACAATTAGGTCTTCAAGGACAAACACTTATAAGTTTGGTTCCCTCATAATGTGCATATTCTTTTACTTTGAAGAATACTTTCCTTCCATTGGAAAAATTGCATCGAACATAAGTAGACCCATAACCATTTAGATAGGTGAATTCATAGAATCACTAGGAACATATTTTGATAGTGTTATGCATGAGTATTTCAAAACCATTAAGGAAATGTTGCAAGCTAGAACTAGAATTCCTAAAAGTCTAATAGAGGAACACCGAGAAGACATATGTTTCATGGTAGATACTGATTTCACATACATCCAAGTAGTAGTACCAAGGAAATCATGGCTTTCAAAATTAGAATATGAAATCAAAGCAGGATTAGCTAATGAGTGCATTAAGGCACTGTTAAATGAACCAGTAGACAACAAGCAACTAAGATTTGGTACCTATGAAGAGGCCAAACAGAAGATTAAAAAAAATCTTGTTGTCAAGAAGGCTGTAAAATAGTCAAAAAGAATGGTGAAGAATTTGAAAAATAAATTGAGTATATCTTCTGAAGGAGAAGAAGAAAAAGAAGGTGAAGAGGAACAAGAGGGTAAGGAGAAACTCACCGAGGACCAGCTTCCCATCAGTAATATAGAAAATCAAATTGAATCAGAGGAAGAGAAGTCTGATTCACCACCTCCTCCTCCACCTAAGAAGTCAAGAACAAGGAGTCAAACAGAAAAGGATGGAACTCCTTCTCCCATGGTAAAAGGAAAGGTGTATAAAAGGAACCCTGACACACCAAAGGCAAAACAACCAATTAGGGCACTTGCCAAAAGGAGGAAATTTGTTTAGACAAATGAGGACTTAGAGGACTCAACTATGGATGAACCTGAAACTATAAAACAAGCAAAGGAAACAACAAAGGTTACATCACCTACTGAAGACATTGATGAAATATGTAAGTATATTTCTGAAGCTACATCTCTTTGACATCCTAAGATTAAGAAATGGTTAAGGTGGGATTCTATAGAACAGAATAATATTGAAGATGCACTTATTGCTAAGAAGTGTCAAAATATCAAAACAAAGAGGCAGATAACAAAAATGATAATACATTGAGAAAGGTTGAAGAAAAAGATAAAAGTTAAGGAGTCAAACAGGATGAAGGTATAAAACTTAAAGAAGATACATCTGTTGATACACCCAAGGAAAATGAGGAGACATCTTCACCAAACCATCTGGTGGACTCAGAATATATACAAAAGGATGCCTCATCTTCTCAACCCTCACCTACCAAGTCAACCTAATCTCATGCTTTATAGATGGTAGTACATCAATTTTCCACCCAGCCAAAGAAGAAGAAGAAGAAGAAAATAGTAAAGAAAGACATCTTGGTTGTTACTCTGGATGAAGTCATAGAAGTTCCAAACTGGGATATTACCACTTTGGACAGTGATAAACTTCAAGAGTTTGGAGTTCTATGTCCAAGAAAAGCCATTCAAAAGAAAATGATACAAGAACATAGGGAAACAATGGCACTTGACAAGGCAAGAGATATTCTCCAACAACTTGTTCCTGAGGTAAAACTTGAAGCAAATGCTACAGTTAAGGAACAAATTGATGTTCTTATTGATGCAATCACATAACATAATATAGATGTAGAACAAGCTATGGAAGAACAAGAAGAAAAGAAGTATCAATACAAATTAATTGATAAAATCAGCCAAGAAGTGTCACTAACAAGGTAAAGCTCTCTAAACTAACTGATCAATTAGAGCCAATGATTGCTGAAGCAATTACCTTAGTTCAAAAGATGTGCACGCTTGAAAATTTTACAAAATAAAATAGTGACAAGTTAGCAGAGATAGATTCTAATGTCACAGCAAGTGCACAAAGCCTAACCTCAAATACAGACAGTATCAAGGCACATCATGAAAAGGTCATTGAGGCTAATAGGCTAAGGCAAGAAATATGGGATGCTGAAACACAACTAAGAGGTGAGATTACAGAACTACAGGCACACATTCTGCCTAATCTTACTATTCTACACCAGCATATTTCTAATGCAAGAAACCTTATTGCAACCCTAGAGATGTCTGTAGTAGACATCATCTATGATATACATGTACAGATATCATTGGAGCACATGGCTCTAGAAATTATAAAGGAAAAATGGGAAAATATGATGGAGGAGATCAAGTCCTCACATTCCCACCTTTTTGACAAGCTGTAAGTACCTTTGCCTTTAGAATCAAAAAAG
The DNA here is from genome assembly GCA_018584345.1 of Thuja plicata. NCBI lineage: Eukaryota > Viridiplantae > Streptophyta > Pinopsida > Cupressales > Cupressaceae > Thuja > Thuja plicata. The sequence goes on from MU227701.1 coordinate 2,774,078, forward strand.
GAGGAATAGAAAGGAAATGTATATTGTATGTACAGAA
>MU227701.1:2774627-2789346 GCA_018584345.1 Thuja plicata
ACTAAAGATCAAGGTCAAGTTGTAAACCTTGGATCTAGAGTTAACTTGCGAAGCATGAATCAAGAATTGAGCCAAAATCTAGTATAAATAGATGTTCAAATCAATTGTGAGTTATGAATTCATTTTTGTTGATAGCCATGAAGAGCATCTAAGGAGAAAAAGGCGAAATTCATGAAAAGTTCAGAAATAGATCACATCAGTTGTCAAGAACACACAGAGGCTACCAACAAGTAGATAAAGGTATTATTCAATCATGGAAGGATGATTACTTATATATATGAAGCTTAATAGGATCTGTTATCAGCAATTGGAGATTGCATACATCATCAGATCAAAGAATTATGTAGTTGCATTCTAACAAGTGCATCACATCTAAAATTCTTTTGTAGAAGGTGGACTTAACTGTTCTTTACAAATCTCTTAATAGAGTGCACACTTAACAGTGTTGCTAAAGCTTCAAATGAAGTAGATCTTAACATGTCTCCACTGTAATACTCCTAACAAGGTAGGTCATCAGAAGTGACCAATTGTAAGCCTTAACCGGTCCCTTCTTATCTGCAGATAGTGAATTCTTGTGGGTAACAATCCCCACCATAATTTTTACTTCCTAACAGGAGTTTTTTGTGATATCATATCTTGTGTTATGTGTTATCTATTTTCATGAATGTTTCTGTTATGGTTACATACTAAATAACTTATGATATGATTGCATATACACAAAGAAAGATGAACAGTTAGATAAGATCATTTACAAACTGATGATTAAGGGTTAATGGTCTAACCATGATAATTTTTAGAAGTAAAAATTCACCCCTCCCCTCTCAATACATCATTCCAATATAATTCCAACACTACATACCATAATGTACCACGTTCATCCATTGGAAATAATATTTAATATCCTTGAATTTCACACATGTCCAATACAAACCTATTCATCAAAGCCACGATTAATAACCTCACCCAACATGTTTAAACATTACAAAAACAAATTGCCTCCATAACGTAATCCAAATTCAACATTCTCACTTGTTACATTTCTAGTCCTTTGTGTCAAGATATCATTCATTCCATTATCCCTCAATACATATAAATACTCACTTGGAGATATATAATGGAAAAGGTGATCCCTTGACTCATGTGAAAAACTTCCAAAGCTTATGTAGTGAATTATCTAATGATCATATACTTACGACTAAATTGTTTACCAAAAAATTTAGAGATAAGGCCTTATAATGGTTTTTTTCTTTGCCTGCTTATTCTATTGATTCATTTTAAAAACTTGTTAATTCTTTCATTAAGAATTTTCAAAATAATATTGTTCTTCAAGTTTCTTTAACTGATTTCCAATTCATTGTAAGTAACGTGATTTTATTGGTAGATACAAATATTTTCAATCTCAAATTTATTATGTTGTGTTTGATATGGATATTCAACTTATTTTAATTTCTAATTTACAAAAATATATTGGACACAAGATATTTCTTACAAACTTTACCTCTTTTACCCAATTGTGTACAATGCTTCATAATTATTACCTTCAAGTGAGCCAGTTTGAGTCATCCAATCCAATGGCTCTAGTTGATAAGAGTTATTCCTCTCAAAAATCTACCTAAAAGTTCCAAAAACACAACAAAGGTTTCATAAAGATCAACAACCATCCCAACAATGTTGATGCACAAGTGAAATTTTCTACATCAGGTATGGCTCCGTTTTCATCCATGCTTAAACCATCTCATAATTTTACACCTCTTTCTAAATCTTTTCATAATATTATGTTGAATTTGATTAATGATAATATTTTGAAACTTCCTCTTGTCAAACCGATTAACCCTTCCAAACCATTTCCATTTCCATTTCCCATGATCCCAAAGCCTTTTGTCAATAGCATCATTAGCTTTCCCATTATCCAAGATGTCATTGATAGCAATACCAATATAATTTTTGCTAAGATTAATGACCAGTTCTCTCAAGGAGTGCTTATTGGTCCTACTCACATGGTGAATGTTATAACTAAGGAACATCTTTACACAAGATAATTTCATCAAGAATCCTGTGAAAAATGAAAATGTGATGATTAAGACTTTTAATGGTTTTACCTATCTTACCCATAGTTCCATCAGTTTTCCTATAGAATTTGGTAAGAAATGCTTAGATTCCACCTTTTTGTCATCCCAACTCCTAGTCATTTCCAAGTAAGACATGGTCTTCCTTGGATCACTTTAATGAAAGCTATTGTCCCTCCTATCCATAAGTGTTTGAAATTTCCTCATAATGGATAAATCATCACAATCAACCACAGTCTTAGCAACCTTTAGGGTGTCATGGGAACTTTGACCTTGAATTATTTTGACCTACCATGCCTCAACCAATATAACCTCACCAAGGCCATCTCTTCTTGTCTACCAAAAAATCAAAGGCCAAAATATTTCTAAACCAAGCATTCCTAAGGATGTCCCATCTCCTTTTGATGGATCTAGAATCCTTCCCACACCTCCTATTCCTCCTACTTATGCTTTTATTACACCTCCAATATATTATAAGTGTTCCATGTCCTCTATTTCTTAACCTAGTTAATTTCCTTCCGTTCTTCCTCCTTAAGAAGAAAAGGAGTCAATGTTGATAGATCCTAAACCTTACCATATATCAATAAAAAAAAATTAAACCAATATGTTCATGACCACCACCATAGATGTCATAATGCTTTAATTCCCTTTGACCAACCTGTGTGTAGACCAAGGGAGGAAGTTAATCTAAATAAAATTAAATCATCTAGACATGGTGATTCTTATTTTAGTATCAAAAATCCTATTTTTATTAATCTAGATGATGAAGATACTCTTTATGATGATAACAATGTTAATAATGCAAATTATGTTGATTCTAGTGATTCTGATAACATGTGTGAGATAACTGAACTTAATCATGAATTATTTGCAAAATTTTGACAAATTTTCCTAGATCCTTGTGACAAACAAAGTGAATTAATCATTAGAGCATGGTCCTTCTTTGAAACTTGAAGTGGATCCATCTTTTGTGCTCAATGTTGTGACTCTTGTGTGTTTCCCACCTTCTCTAAGAAATGATAACCAAGATGGGGGGGTAGACAATATACTTGACTAGCTACTCTTGTGCAGTAGATTATTTTATTTGTTTTATTTTTTATTCTATGCTCCCCAACGTGATGTATTTCTTGTTAGATGTTTTGTCTAGATTCCTTTAGATAACCCTTGTTTCTCCATTGGCACAAGATGATAAATGGATCAAACCTATCATGACATTCCTCTATTTGTATCTCATTTATTATATATTTTGTTTACATGTTATGTTATGCATGTTGTTTTGTTGTAAATATCCCTTTGTATTTCCTATTTGGGGACAATGAAAAGTGATAGAAACCATTGTTCTTTTCTATGTCCACAATGTTGACCCAAAAATACTTTTTTTGTATCTCTTATGTGTTCTTCCAATGTGCTTGTAAGTTCTACTATCTTTGGGGGATGATGTCAATTCATTTTTCCATTATTATTGATATACATAAGTTATCATATGATCATATTCACCCTAGAGTTAGTATATCCCTTTTGTGCTCTCTTTGTCATGTGATTTAGTTTCCTTGATTCATCTTCACCTAGGAGAAGTCATAGTGGAAGCATGCTTATATTTTAGGTCTATCCTACCTTAAATATATTGGTCTCATTAAGGCATACACAATTTATTTAACATGGGGGCATACACTCCACTCTGTGTTATACATATGCACACACCATATTGATCAATATTTTACGAATTACTTGGAAAACCTTACCTTTTGCTTAGTAGTCCTCCTTTCTAGATTCCTTTGGAAAAAATGCTTTCCTTAGGCCTAATCCTTCTTTACTTATTTTTCCTTCTTGCATCATATTCACTTATTTTTATTATTTCAAATTGTATCAATCAATTCTACACATAGTGGAAGGGAGAAAATCACATATTCATCTCTCGAGTCCATCTTGAGCCTGATGTGTACTTTCCCCTTCCTAATGTAAATAATGAAAAATAGAATTTGGGATGTGATGTTTCCCAGCTTGTTTGATTTTCCTAGTGGCCACTCACTCCATACCCACTCCATTTGTTTGTCATTACATGCAATGATTGATTTTTTTTCAATTATGTGATAGTTTATTAATAAAAATTTAAAAGAAGGGGTGAATATTTTTACATCAAACTTACAATAAAGTTTAGAGGCATCAAGGTGATATATCACAAGTTCATTTGTTGAATACAACTAGGACTTGTGAGTAAAAAAATGATTATCAACAATGTTGCTTTACCCAATAAAATCCAAGTCACTATTTCATAGCCTTTTGGATTTAATTCAAATATTTTCTAGTTCCTTTTAATTCTTGGTGGTTGATAACCTCTTTAAATTCAATATTAAACTTGTTCAAATATGTTAATTTTTTTACAAAGCTTTTTCTTCAATATTTTGGTACAACTTTGATAGATTTAAATTGTCTAGTTTTTATAAAGAGGGTAGCCCACTATTATTTTTGACCGTGTACTCAAAAGACTATTGATCTTAACTAGAAGATTAATTTATGGTTATCTAAACAAGAATTGTACATAACAAATCTCATTTATCATATTCAAAGAAAAATGTGGGTTAAAGTGAATGCCAACATGAACAATGGGAGAACAAAGATGATGTCAATGGAGGTAGGGATTTGTAAATCCATGATTACAGGAGAAAGAAACGACCTGAATGATCCAACCTTAAAACCTTGCCATTATATAAAATTAGATTGAAACAATAATTTGAAGTTAATGATGAATTACCAAAGTGCACACCATCATGAGATATCTAGTGCACAAATTTCAACAAACAGGTTCTATTCACTATTATACAAATAAATAGAACGAAATCCAATATATTTGTATAACTTTACCTATCATGAAATATGTGAGTATTTTACATATTTTGTTTGGGAGAATCTAAATTTGACATTTAAATTTTTTTCTGTCGTTATCAAATAAGAAAATTGATGAGACTTATTTTCTATTTAAGTATTTATTTTGTTGGTAACTATAAGAAGGACATGATCGCATAGTATTTTTTTACCATTTATAATAGATATTATTGAGAAAGTCTTTTTTTATCTCTATCAAACATTTGGTACAAAATTCCATCATGTAACTCTAGACCTAATCATCTTATCAAATCAATATCTAAACAAGAAAAGAAAAATAACCCCACCACCTCTCAAACATCTCATATCATTTTATATAAACATATTTTAATTTAACTACCTACATAAATAAATAATAAAATGATTTGATATATTTTATTAATAAAATAATACTACATTCATTACAATTTAAAATTTACTTTCCATTTAAAGGTATGTCAATTATTTTAGCTTAGACCACCACATAACGCAAATAAGACCATCACTTCAACAAAGATTCTTTTAAGGCATGCAAACAGAATGAAAAGGAGTTAATATCAACTATAAATCAAGTTAAATATATTATATTTAATTATAATATATAACACACACACACAATCAGTAAAATATCAAAGCTGTAAATAGTATTAATATTAGCTATAATAGATGTTAAATATATTATATTTAATTATAATACACACACACATATATATAAAAATACACACACACACATATATATACATATACAAATATATACATATATACACATACACATACACATACACATACACATACACATACACATACACATACACATGTTGGCAAGTGGTCCACTCAAGAGTGTTATGGAACACTTGAGGGTTGTAATTTATGGAAACACATCTGGTATGGATGGTTTCTTAGATTGAAACACAATTTTGGAAGTAAGGATTGCAAAATGATTAAGTACAGAAAGAAAAATTATAGAGTATAGCAGTATATTTTTGGTCAGCGAAGATAGTATATGACAAATGGAGACATGCGAGCTTAGAGGAAGCTATTTTGGGATATGTGTGACCTTATGTTAAGGTCGCTTGAGTTTTCATGTTGATGAACAGTCACGATGATTGAGGGAGTATAACGCGAAGTTCAAACGTGCTATGTTGGAAGCTGACTAGGTTATATATATATATATATATATATGAAGAGATTTTGAGAAGCTAAGTGTGTGGCAAATGAGATTATGTGGATGTGATGCATGGATGCATTGTGATGTCAGAATCAGATAGATGGTGATGTGAGCAACAACTAGAACTACCTAAGCATATCAGATGCTTGTATTGTTCATTCTTGATAAGGCATTGTAATAGAGTCATATTTATGATTGTATGAGCAGTGTGCTCAGTATACCTTTAACATGGTTTTGTATTCCTCTAACAAGGAAATGTGCTAATGTAATATTTAGCTCCTAATAGGGACACAATTATTTTAGTACATATTTGTGGGTACCATCCCCACTGAGGCTTTCCCTTAGCTAGCGTTTCCCTGACAACAAATTCATGGTGTTATGAGTTATGTGTTATGTGTTTATGTTCTTTTCATTTCAATATTTATCTGGTTAAGTTGTAAATTAATAAGTTCATGTTTAAAGTGTTGTAATAGTGATTCACCCCACTCTAAGTATTACTTAATCCTAACAATTGGTATTAGAGATTTTGGCCCTTGGAGGTAAATTCTAACAGCTTAAGGGAGATCAAGATGGACTCTAAAATTTTGGAGGAAAAATTTGAAGAAGGACTTGAATAATTGGATAAAGAAAAAGAAAAGAACGCTGACTCAAAATTCAAATTGAGAAGAGCAGAGGGATTCATGAAGAAACTAAAAGAACAACTTGAAATTTCCAGAATTCAAAGACAATATCTTATGGATAAGATAAACAAGGATTCAGATAATGATACTTCAGATCAGATAAAACAACTCTAACAAGAGAAAGATACTTTGAAGCTTAATCATGAAACTACTTCCATTCATATGGCTAATGAGATTCAACAGGGAAAGGATGCTAGAAACAAAATTGAAGAAACCTTAAAGGAATATAATATTCAGATGGGACAAATGAAGACTAAACCTGATCATTACAAGAACAAGTATTTGGAATTAGAGAAATATAATCAGATCATAAAAGGTGAACTTTTTGAGGCTTAGAAACATATTGAGAAAATTCACATGAGTAGTGACTTGATTGATGAAAAAATAGATAGAAAAAAACCTAAAGGAGTCATGAATGGAGTTGGCTTCAATGAAGTTGAATGTTCAAAGACCCAGGAAGAAAAATTAGAAGTAAATATTGATGGAAAAATACCTACTCTTGAAGGACGTAAATATCATATCAGACCTTTTAGAGGTAGATGTTTTGGATGCAACAAGATTGGACACATAAAGAGATACTTCAACAATAAAATTCCTTATGGATATTTTGATGGCTATTGCAACAATTGTAATTCATATGAACATAAGAAAGAATAATGCAGGAAACCTAATTAATCTACAATCAAACAAGATTACATTAGGGAAGAAACAATAGCTAAGATCACATGTTACAAATGCAATAACTTTGGGAACATTGAAAAGTATTGTAAGTTTCAGGTTAATCAGAATAGACCACCTCCTACATGCTACAAATGTCACAATCTAGGACATATAGCGAAGTTTTGCAGATATAATGGAACTGATAACACAAGAGTACCACTGCCTATGGTTATACAGTAGAACATTGGTGATAATGGTAAGAGTCTTGCTGAATATATAGATGAATTCAAGAGTCATTTCAGAAAACTAGATGATGATAGCAGTGGTAAAGTATGGAAGGTAAAATAAATGAGTGAGGTATTGGTTCAGGGAGATTCAATAGTTTCTATTGATCTTTTTCCTGATACTAACATTGCTACATCAACCTAGATTCCCAAGCATGGCCTTAGGGGGAGCATTGGAAGAAAACCTCAGAAATCTATCCAGCCCCTGATTATGAGGAGTAAGCTCTTGCGATCTTAGGAAGAGTATATGGAGATGTTGTGGAGCATATATCTATGATCACATGGTTTTAAAAATCTTTATGCCATGATCTCCATATTAATAATTGGCTGGGTTATGTTTAGAGATGATTTGATTGGGAACTGTGTCATTTCTTTACACTGCAAAGTATAAGGTCAATCGAAAGAACCTTTTTAAACATCATTCAAAGAGAAGAGCCTAAGAAGAATAGATTTTAGAGAAAAAGAAGGAAATAATCAAGGACATTGAACGTTTGATCAAAGTAAAAATTCACAAATTAGTAGATAAAAGGTATTTAGATCTTTTTTGAAGCTTTGGTTATGGATACTCCATTGATTTTTGATGTCGCTAAAAGGCCTAGGTATAAGTTTAAGAAACACCCATAAAAATCAATTGAGGATGATCCCAAAGGTGTATTTTTGAAAACTCCCTATGACGTTCCACATGTCAAAGACATTAGGGATTACATTCATTATAAGTATGAGTCTCTAGGAGATTATGAGATCTATAAAGAGATGAAAGACATTATTGGAGAAGATGGCAAGATGAAAGATGAGTTCGCACATCTTGAGAACCTTAGTATCATAAGAATGACTGAACTTTATGAATTTGATGAAGAGGAACCGACTAAGATCATTCTAAGTAGAGTTCACCATTAGTTTATTTTTATTGGAGATTAGCCTATGAAGATTTGCAGTAACTTAATTCATGGTATAATAGGATTGGATAATTTTGGTGTCATTCCTATTGCAAAGAAGAGCACAAAGAAAATGATGGAAACCCTAATGCAGTCAAAATGGGATGAGAGAGAGAGATGTCAATTAATGATATTTTTCAGAAAGATGTTAAATTGATTTCAATGATTCTAGGATATAAACTTCATTACAATAGCTGACCTAACTCAGTATCAACAGGTCTAATTTTCATGGCATATAAAATGGTTAAGGAAAATGTTAAGTTTAACCTTTGTGAAGTAATTACACAACTGATCTTGGAGAATTTGAGGAAAATAAAGAAATATAGGACTAAGGCATTCAAATTTGGATCACTACTGATACACATGTATATTCATATTATGCATAAATTCCCTGGCATGCACCCTAGATCTTGGAAGGATAGTGAACCCACTGGAATACAAATCACACAAAGCTAGAGAAGACATAATAAAACATGGGTTGATGGTGAGTTATTTGTGATGATCAAAATATGTCAAAGATAGATGAAGGAAATATAAAGGATTCCTGAAGCATTGGTAAAGAAGTACACATATTCAATTTATTTCATGGTTGAAACTGATTATGTTTTCTTTGAGGTAGTGCAAACTAGGAAGAAGTGGTGTTATCCTCTGGGATATTAAGTCAGTTCTGAGGTCTTAACTATGTAGGTTGAACACATTCTATCCTTAGAAATTGATCCATCCAAAGAAAGATGAGGTACCTATGAAGACAAGTCATCAAAGATAAGGGAAGAAAAAACTAGAAGAATAAGGAAGAAGAAAGTAGAAAACTTGATAGATGATCTAGTAGCCAAGGCTGGTATAAAAAAGAGGATATGAAAGAGGTAAGAAGGAAGATGATAGAAAGAGATTTTGGGTTCGTAAACATTTCTCTTGCAGCCCTTCCACCTCTAGAAGTTGAGAAGGTAATCAGTTGAACCTCTACTATGATTGGTATATCTGAGATTACACCTACACCACCAAAGAGAACATCACAAAAAAAGAAACCTATGGAATTTTTGAGAAGTAAAATAAGGTCCACTAAATAGGACTCTCCACCTAAGAAACATAGGATACAATTTGAAGAGAAGGGAGAAGAGAATAAAGGAGAGAAGAAGGAAGTAGAGGAGAAGAAGGTAGAAGAGAAAAAAGTAGAAGAAAAGAGCACTAAGGTGAAAAAACTCTGGAAACATGACATGAAAATATTGGAGAAGTGAATAGTTGATAAGGGAAATCTTATCTCATTGATTAGATACTATGATATGTATGATACATCTGATAAACTTTTGATTGACGACATGGTAATAAATCATTTGATTTATTTTAAGAAGAACTTGTTAGAAGTTGAAGGCAGTATACCAGAAGAACTTTATGAGAAGTTGGAAATAAGGAAATAGTTAGCACAGATAGAAGATGAAGCAATCAGGGTACAAGTAGTTGAAAATATGTTACCTTTTATTTTAGTTAAGGGAATGGAAAAGATATTAAAATATTTAAAACCTTTGCTGAGAGCTAAGTCAAGATTGGTAAAGATAATGGGGAGAAGATATGATAAAGTGATTGAGGAAACACATAAGGTTGTGGATAATGGTCTGATGGATATTGAACCTAATAATTTCTCACCACCAAAGGCTACTAAGCCTAAAAATATTGAAAGAGGTAAATCATCGAGGATGGAAGAACTAAGTCTTGATAAATCAATGGGCGAAGACACTGTTGAATTTGTGAGTACTATGAAGAAACCATATTTGTTTGTTTTTGGTGTGCCTGTGTCTTTAGACACCTTGTAGAATGATAGTGATCCTATTGAGAAGGATACCAACATTGAAGGAATCATTTTTCCTAAATTGGCAGAGAAAGAAGAACAAAAAGTGAGTGAAGTTGAAGCAGTCAAGGAAACCATGATTAAAGTTGAAGAGAAATAGGAAACTCGTGCATTTTTTTCTTCATATTTATTGTTGGAAAGTGGAGATAAGACTCTAAACACTAATTTTGAGAGTATGGATGAAGCTGAGTTAATTAAGCTATCCTTCATTGCATTTTCTAAACCGAAAGAGAGATCTGAGAAGAAAGGTGATAAGAAGACAAGGGTAATGGAAAGAGAAGTTGATACTATCAAAAAAATCATACCTATACCTTTTTCTTTCCAATCAAAAGACAGTGTGGAGAACTTGAACAAAGTATTGGATGACTTTGATAGTCATTATGAGTCCTTGGAGAAAATCACTAAAGAGAAAGCAGAGAAGAAGTACCTCATGAATAAGTTGGAGGAAATATGCAATTCTTTCTCATGGGACTTGGGAATATTGAACAAAACCATATCTAAGGCAAGGCATTATGTATCACATGGAAGGAAGCTATACAGTTACTGTATAAATCCTATCAGACACATGAAAAACATTGAGGAAATAATAGCAAAGAACAGACTAAATTTGGATAAGATGATGGACAGTTGTGAGACCTCTTCACACTCTATATTGGAGTTATAAAAATAAGTGTCTAGGACATTGGAAAAACTAAGTGTTTTGGATATAGAGAAAGGGAGATTTGTGGGAAGACTTGGAATGCTAAAGAGTTTAATCACTCATAAGTTATCAATTCTTGAGACACATCTTTCTGACATGGAGAAGACATCGCAGGCCCTCACAAAACATATGCCTATCGAGATAAAGGCAGAAGAGAAATTAATTTTATAAATTACTAATGTTTTTGATGCAAAACCTTGACGGATACATTGTGTGTCTTCCTAAACTTTCATGTCTTCTTTTTAGTAATTAGAAAACACTTCAATTTGGTGCATTAAATTGAACAAATTTGCTTAAGTGTTTAAATTTTCTTTATATTGTTATCCTAAGGTTGAATGAACATATCCTCTCCCCTCTCCTTCATGGACCTTGGGTGAAGAGAAATTCATTCATTCTTTTAGAGGGCCTTCCTCTAGAGTGCTTTAGCATAGCTGGTGAGAGAGAATGATCCAATTAGGAACAAGGAAAAACCAGCCTCTTCCAACCCACTATAATCAAATCCCTCCTTGAAATTAAAATTTTGAAGGCCTAAAATCACTTGTTCTTGGTATTCGTTGGACAATAGGTATCAATAGCGCTTGTGATACTACGTTTCCTTGTATGATTCAAAAGTTATCTTCAAAATGGATTCCTTAACTAAACACCTCTTATCGTAGTGGCCAAATAAACCCTTCTATTCAGTGGAACAAGGGGAAACCCCAAAGACACCACACTTTTGTGGCTCTTAGTAGAGACAAAATTCCCTTGGGAGGTAATGACCCTTTGGATTCAATCCTTTGAGTTCATGAGAGGTAATGACACTATTCTTCTTGATGTGTCTTGTGTAAGTGTTCCAATTTTAAAATAATTTTTAAAAAAACTCTTAATAACACATTTGAACCTCATTCAAAAATAATTCCAAGATATTCAATATTATTTCAAAACCTTGTCACTAACTCTACAAAAACATGAGTTTGCATTGAGATCTTGTTTCTTTTCCTTTGCACTACCCTTCCTCCTTTAGCTTGAATTTACATTTTGTATATCATATCATCCTCCCTTTATTTATCATAGTTTCATATTGCCTTCATGATTCCATATTTCATTGACATTGCATATTACATATATTTTCCTTATTTTTCACTTAGATCCTTTTAAAAATTTGCAAAGTCTCAAAAAAAATTTAAATCTTAGAGTCTTTCCTTATGTTATCAAAAACATGATCTTAACTTGGTCCCTTTGTCCCTTTATCCTCATTTGTCCATGTATCATTTGGTTAAATTTCATCTTTTTCATGGTGAATCAGACTTATTCCCTTTTTATCCAATTATCCAATTGTCCCTTTAATCTATTTCAATTCAAGGTCCTTATTCAATTTCCTAAGGCTATACTCTTAGGTTTACATTTTCCATAGATTTTTCAAAGTCAAAAAGCCCAAAAATACATTTTCATTAGCCTTTGTATATCCTAGGTTGTATATTATTCCAAAATCTTCAAAATCCAAAAAAAGCGCATTTAGAATATATCCTTTCATACCTAGGTGAATTTAGTAATCATTTTGATTGTGACAAGATCTCAATTTTCATCCAACCAAGTCCCAAAGAAATCATTGAGCCAAGTTCCAAGTAAAATATTCCAACTAGAGCATGGCATAATTCAACTGGGGCCACCACCAAGTTATGAGCAGATCTTTATTTCTATGCAAATGTTAGTCCCTCAATAAATTTTAGAATCATTTGTGCCAATAATGTAAACAAGTCAATCACGATCACCAACAAAGTCACCCATGAAGAAAAAATATCATCTAAATCATTAAGGTGGTTGATTCAAGTATTATATAAAGAGGACAAAAATGACAATTCACCCATTTCCAAGAAAACCTCATTCCAAAGCAATCACATGGATGATACAACTATTTCCTATCAAGATATTTACCTTTAAAAAAAATCCATATCTCTCATGGGTCCTCTATCTCCTAAACCTTCACAAGAGCAATTTCCTCCATCTCCCTCAAGTGGCTCTTCAAATAATGAAACCTACCAGGGGATATCCATAGAAGAAATCCAAGCTAGTCCCATTGTTGATGCAACTCCATCCCATGATTCCAAAATTCTAGAGCCAATACCACCATGTCTCCCATCTTCAAGTAATCCCATTCAAGAAATTCTAATTCAAAGTATATCTCCTTCATGTTCAAACATTGACCCCTTTCCTAAGTCCCCCTTGCATGTCCAAACTCATACCCTATGTCAAGAGGATTATCCAAAATCAAATCAAGACCGAGATCCTATCAATGACCAATCCTATCCAATTGTTGACCAATATTCCATTTCCCTTGAAACTCGTGATAACCCCATTATCCCTAGCTCTCCTATCCAATATGATCCCCTTCCATCTCAAGAGAAAAATTTCCTTCCAAGTTTCATTAACCTTCCACTTCCTAAGCAAGATCATGACCTCCCTTTCATTCTTCCTAATGTTTCCATCCAAATTCAAGAGCATAACACATTTCAAATGGAGTCCCATGATCTCCTTCCAAGTCAAGATCTAGGTGTCCCTTCACCTTCATGACCCCCGCAGGATCCCAGCATACCTCCAGATCCTCCTCAAGATCCCTCCATCCATTTTTTCCTTATCCTCCTAATCTCCCACAAGATCCTATGCTATGAGATGATCCTCTCATTGGTCCTATTCCATCACAGGTTCCCATTATCCCTCTTGACCCCCCTCATGATTTTAGCACCTCCATGCAATTTGTTCATGAACCCCATACCAATGAAATGATTTTCTCTTCTTCCATCCAATATGGTTCACTTCATGATCCTATAAGTCCTTCCATATCATATCCACCTAATAATGGACTCACATCTTGTAGAAAGTGTCCTACCAATCAAAGAAAACATTATCAAGTCAAAGGGTTAGACCTCCATGCACAAGGTATATTAAAACCCTTCCATGTCAAATAAAATTTTCATGGCCATGGTTTTAATAACAACTGATGCCTTATCTCAATTCGGTTAATCTGATTGAAGATGAGGATTCTGTTGTGTGGAGACACTGTTCGGATGGCAATTTATCTGTCTCTTCATTGTATCAGATGGAGTTTGAGGCTGTTATTGAGCCTTTTTGGGCTAAAGCCTGGGATAAAACCCTTATTCCAAAAATCAATGTTTTTTTCTGGATAATGTTGCAAAATAAGATTCTTACAACAGATAATCTTAGAAAAAAAGGAATGAATATTGTGAACAGATGTTATTTATGCAATCAGGAGGAAGAAAGTGTAGAGAACATTTTTATTCATTGTCCCTATGTCAGAAAAATTTGGGATCTTTTCCTTCAAATCTTTAGCATAGATTGGATTTTTCCTAACAACATGGAGACTCTGTTTAGAGCTTGGAGATATCCCTCTAAAAACAAAACTATAAACCAACTGTGGAATTATGTCCTCCCACATGTCTGTTGGGGGGTATGGAGGGAGAGAAATGATAGATTGTTTAGGGATAAGAGTAGTAAGGAACAGGATATCTTTTATAAGATCAAAA
>MU227701.1:2799327-2810942 GCA_018584345.1 Thuja plicata
TAAGACATGAAACTAAAAATGAACTTGTTGTGCAAGATACAATCAGAACATTGTATTCCCTTCAAAAATCCAAACTTACAAACAAACAGTCTCCTCCCTATAAATAGAGGATTGACTTCTTTATTCCCAAATAGAAAAGGAACTAACTAACTAAAATCGCACCAAATAAAGAGAATAGGAAGCGCAACGGCCCACAATGTGCACAATGAATTCTGGGTGATCAAGTCAACATGCTGGTAATACAGAGGGAATATAGCAAACCTACATTTATGCATCTCTGAAATAGTGGGTCCTGATTTGCGGTAGCCATGTCTTATGATGCCATGATGGATTATCCACTCGAAGCTGGTCTTTATGTCCTCCTTCAATGCTATCAACCACTCCTAGTGACTCCTACTTCCTAGTAAGATTAGTCAATATGCAAAAGATATTCATGCAAGCAGCTTATCAAATTAATCTAGATGTTAGAACACACATTCTGATTATTATATGAAATACTGCAACATATATATAATATTGGTGTAGTATGACATATCTATTCCACCCATGGCTTAATGGTTCTTTTTGTACTTAACAAAAGTTCAACTGACTAAAAGTTCACAACTGTTCTGATAATACTTGAAAACGGAGTGCAAGGATTAATATAATGAAGACAGTGAAACAGGCTCATCATTTGCCCCTTGGCAAGTTGAATGCTTGTCCTCAAGCATTATATCTTCTGGTAATTGCTCTGAAATCTTCAACCTCTAATATTCCTCTCCTTTGGCTTTTAAAGGTGTAATAGAAACCTCTTGTTCTCTCCCAGACACCCACTCTATGATATTCTTGAAGTCAATCCATTCTATCAGTGTTGATGTCATACAGGGGCTAGAGGAGCATTGGTGGTTGCATGGTGAGTGGACACCAGAGTTCCTGTCTAGATTTTCTTCCCAATTGTATGCATTTTGGCACTCTTTGGATAGCTCCTTGGAGGTTGATAGGACTTTGTGGTTCTGATCTCTTCAATATCTTGGATAACCTACCCCATCTGCTTCTGGCTCTATCCAAGGCTCTCTGAAAGACAAAGTAAGATAAACCATCATACTCTGCATAAACCTCTATTCTAATCCCAAAAATTTTGTCCCTTATTTCTTCCTTAATTTTTCCATAAGTCAAATTGAGCCAATCTCTGAAGAGTGTAGCTGGCTTGCTGCTCTCTGCTCTTAATGGTAATGGATCTATTTTCTTCTACTCCCTATAATTTTCCAACTGTCTATCATAGTTGGCTTCATTGTGCATCTGGGACATTAATTCCCTTAGGTGGATATACCCTATGTAGAGTAGAGGATTCCACTCAGTCTCAGCTAGGATAGTGAAGTTATGCATGTATAGTTCACAAAGTAGATTTTGTTGCCATGAGAGAAGATTATGATAAAGACCATAAAATTCTTGGGCTAACTTGAACTCAGAATCAATATCTTTGATGGTCATCATTAGTTGGAACAAGAGGAACTACTCTTTCAAATAGATGGTATAGACCCTCGGAGGTGGCCTAAATGCAATGATCTGATCAGCCAATTTGAGGGAATGATCCATTTTCTATTTTTGTTTTGCCAGTTGTTCTTTCAATTCTATAATTTCTTCCTCTTGCTCTGTTATGACCTTCTTTAGTTTCTTCTTTTCTTCTCTCCATAGAGTTGTTGTTAACACATATTTATTATGCAATCCACAGAGAAGCATTTGCAATGTGATTGGGCCACAATCTTCTGCCTGATTTCTTTGCCTCCTTTGTTCCTTCCAAGACTGCTCTAAGAAACTTACTAACCAAGTTTTTTTGTAGGGCACTAAGGTAGTTTCTGCATAGGCTGACTGATGGATTACTGAGGCATTCTCCTTGTAATGACTAGAATATCCTGATGGATTTCCTAGGAACTATTTTGAAAAACACCAGGTTCAGCTTCATAAGTTTCCGCAGAGTGCAGAGGAATGTCTGGAACTGCAGACTGATTTGGGGAATCGTCTGGAATTATTTGCACATTTGGTTGTTCATCAGATTGCAAAGGAGAAGTGGGTTGGCTTATGGAGGATGCCCTAGGAAGCTATCCTCTCATTCTAGGACTCCTTTGCACAGGGATCTCCACAATTTCTACAGCCTTTTCTTTAGTAGTCTTCTTTGGCTTCTCTACTGCAGGAGTAGCTGCTGCAGGAACTGGCTACCTTTTCTTCCCCTTTGAAGAAGTAGGGATTTGTAGTTTGGCTGTAGGAACTGAAGGTTCTTCCTATAATTTTCATTTTCCTTTGGTTCAGGAAGAAGTAGGTACATTTCTCTCATAAGTAGGTAAGGGCACATTTCCTTGAAGATTTATAGTTTCTTCCCCTTGGGTATCTTTTTCAACGGCTGGGTTAGTTGGTATTACATTATCATGACCAATTTGCTCATTAGGGTTAACCTATGGTTGTAGGGTTTTGCATTGGACAAACTCTGACCATGCCATGGGAGAGGCATCCCTAAGAGATATTTCTATTAATATTTTAATTAGGGCATGGTGGGTAACAAAATTTGCATTCCCTTTTTGGGTCTCTTCAACACTAATGTATAGTATGTTATATAAAAAATTTGGAACATTTACTGCTAGATTATGCCTCACATAACTCAGTAATTTGAAATGATGTGCATGTAAATTGGAAAATCTCCCTTCACATGTGAAATACCTGATAACATGCATGGCCAACTCATTATATGGTAGAGGGATAGACATTCTCTTGCAACCCTGTTTGGTAATCTCCAAAGGAGGATCACCTGGTAGGGTGAACTGAGCCCTTGCTGATCTAGCATCATGAACATTAGGGTAATGTTCTCCAACCATTGGTAGTCCAGTAACTTTTGTAATCTTCTCCTCTGTCGTGACCACTGTTAATCCCCACACAGTTGCCTGACCTTCTTCAAATGTACTCACAAATTCCACTGCTAAGTCCTCATCAAATTCTGTTAATCTTAGGAAATACCCTAACCAACCACATGCATTGAATCTTCTGACCGCTTCAACATCTGAGAGTAACACACCATATGCTATTGGCTTGTGTCTCTATAACTAGCCTCCCATCTATGCTTTACTAATTTCAATCTGTCTTCTCAGCAGTAGGTTGATGCCTTATTCCTTATTTGAATTTTAGACTACCCATTTTTTTTTAACGAAGGACTATGAGCTTTCTCCTAAATTTCTGTGTTTTTCTTGGTATGAACAATGGTGATGAATTGAAATAGGAGAGATTATAATCTTTACTATGGGTTGTCACTTAACTTAATTATAAGTCACATCAAGTCTGATAATCACGGAGGATTCAGGAATAAAAGTACAATAGTTGTGCGATATAACACTTAGAACTTTAATGAGGCAAGGCTAAGTACAAATTTGAGGTGACAAAATCTTTCAGGCATAAATAGAAATGATAGTTTGGAATTAATACACTTCCCTCCCCCCTACTTAACATTGACAAGTGTCCACACTTGGCAGACCTGGCACGAGGGATGGAACTGGCATAATTTCATAATGATATATGTATTGCAGTACTAGATATAATTATCAAAATCTATGCAATAAAAATGGAAAAAAAATTGAAAAGTACATACCTGTCATTTGATCTTTGCACATTCTAGAAAAGGTGGCGAGAGTGGTACAAAAGTGGCAGTGGCTTACGTCAGCATACCTAGTTGCTTATTTCAAAGCCTTTAAAGGAAAAATGATGATGACGTGGAAAGTGGGTGGGTGGTAGATTAAAGAAATGAGATGGGTTGGAAAGAAGAAATAGAAATTGAATGGAGGAATGTACTTAATGTAAACACAAAGTGTTTATTATGGACATGCTCAATGGAGTTTTACTGAAGAGTTGCAGGAAGAAGGTTCACACCCTCTACTGTAGGAAGTGTTACCTATTGCTCATTTAGTTTTTGTTGTTTGAATTGCTACAGGAAGTCTTCTTTTGTTTGGGGTTGGCGATACAACTTTAGCCGATGTCCATTGACTAGTAGCTTGAAGTGTACTAGATCAATTGTGGTCAACTAGGTGGCTCCATTGGTGAAAACATGGCTTATTTCATATGGCCCCAGCCCTCTTGTCTGCAACTTGCCTGATATTTCTTTGAATCTTGAATCATACATCAATTCCCAATCTCAAACTTGAAATTGTTTGCTCTTGATATGCGAGTCATGCCATTTCTTCCTTTGTTTCTGGACTAGCTTAGTTCTCTCTAGTGTAGATCTACGCATTTCATCCAGGGAATTGAGATGTAGTAATTGTTCCTTCTGTGCTGTAGGAAGATAGATATTTAACTACAATGTTTTCCTCAGTGTTTTGTGTTCAAATTCAACTGGTAGCATAGCTATTTTTCCATACAATAGTTCAAATGGAGTGAATCCTATAGTGGTCTTCCAAGTTGTTCTATACACCCAGAAGGCTTCTGATAGTCGGATGCTCCAGTCCTGGTGATGTAGATGAACTGTCTTTGTTAAGATGGCTTCTATTTCCTGATTTGTAACTTCAACCTGTCCATTGGCTTGAGGGTGATAAGGGTTGGATTTCCTATGTCTGGTATTGTATTCTTTCATGAGCTCTATTATTAAATTGGAATTGAATTGGGCACCTTGGTCAGTTACAAGTTCTCTTGTTACTCCATATCTTGTGAAAATATCATCATACAAAAATTATGCAACTTTATGGTCTCGGGCATGTTTCATAGCTTTTACTTTGACCCATTTGGTCAAATAATCGGTGCACACCAAGATGTAAGACTTTCCATTGGATGGAGGGTCTATTGGAGAAATGAAGTCCATATCCCATTTGTCAAATGGAGTGACCACCACTTGTGGATTTAATGGTATTTCATCAGACTTAGTCTGTCGCCCCATTCTTTGACATTTGTCACATTTTCTTGTATAGTTGGTTGCATCCTTGTGAAGTGTAGGCCAATAATATCCAGTTGTTAAAATCTTTTGGGCTATTCTTTTTTCTGCAAAGTGTCCCCCACATGGTTCATCATGACAGGCATGGAGAATGTCATATGTCTCATCTTCTCTCACACATCTATGCATTACTTGATCAGGTCCAGTGTAAAACAACATGTTATCAAGCCAAGAGAAATTAAAACTTTTTCCAACTAGTAGTCTTCTTTCTTTGTAAGAAAAATGTGTTGGAACTTTGTTAGCTACAAGGTAATTAGCTATGTCATCATACCATGGACTTTGGACAGAAATATGAAACAAATTCTCATGTGGAAATGCATCATCTATTAGAGTAGTATCTTGTTCTGTATGGTGGATTCTCAATAGATAATCGGCTACTACATTTGCCTTGACAGGCTTTTCAACTATAGTAATGTCAAATTCCTGCAAAAGAAGAAGCCATCTTGCTAACCTGCCTATGATAGCAGGTTTGTTCATGAGATATTTTATTGTTGCATGGTTAGTATGAACAAAAATAGGATAGCCAGTTATGTAATGACATAATTTTTTCAAGGAATATACTACTGCTAGTAATTCTTTCTCTGTCACTGTGTAGTTTAACTCTGGTCCATGGAGGCTTTTGCTAATGTAGTAAATTGTATTTTACAGGTTACTAAAATTTTTTCCTAGGAAAACACCTATTGTGTTGTCTGAAGCATCTGTATGAATGTGAAATGGCAAAGTCCAATCAAGACACCTAAGTATAGGTGCAGTGGTTAACAGTTTCTTAAGCTGCGGGAAGGATTCATCACATTCTTTTGTCTAGTTAAATTCAGCCTCTTCAGTAAGCAAAGTATACAGAGGACTAGCTATTTGACTAAAATTTTGGATAAACCTTCTATAGTAGCCAGCATTTCCTAGGAAAGACCTAACATATTTTTGCTTTATAGGAATAGGCAATGTTAGAATTACCTCTATTTTCACAGGATCTACCTGGATTCCATCTTCAAATATAAAATGTCCCAACACTATGCCTTCTTGCATCATCATGAAACATTTGTCACTATTGAGAGAAAAATTATGTTCCTAACATCTGATTAGCACTCTTTCCAAATTCTTCAGGGCTTCCTCAAAGGTGACTCCAAATGTACTAAAGTCATCTATATATATCTCCATACAATCATGTGATATATCAGCAAAAATGTTGATTACAGCTCTCTGGAAAGTAGCTAGTGCATTGCATAGGCCAAATGGTAATATAGTTTAGGCATATGTACCCCAAGGGAATGTGAATGTAGTCCTCTCCTGATATTCTGGAACAATGCTGATCTGGTTGTAACCACTATATCCATGTAGAAAGAAGAAATATTTCTTACCAGCCAGAGTGTCCAGGACTTGATCAATAAAGGGTAAAGGAAAATGATCTTTCTTTGTGGCATTATTCAAATCTCTACAATCCACACATATTCACCATTTCCCCCTTTCTTAGGTACAATTACTAACGGTGATACCCACTTTCTATCAGAGATTGGATAGATGAAACCAACATCTAGTAATTTTTGTAATTCACTTTTGACTATCTCTCTCAATGTTAGATTTATCCTTCTTTGAGGCTAATGTAGTGGTAAGATTCCATCATTAATGTAGATCCTATGGGTATAGAGCTTGGGTTTCAGTCCTAGCATGTCTCCATAATTCCAAGCAAAGGATTTCTCATGCTTACACAAGAGTTTAGTTAACAGTTCCATTTGTTGAGGTGGCAACTTGTTGTTTACATGGAGATTATGACCAGGGGAGATTTCTACAGCAGTTGTTATCTCTACCATTGACATCTCAGGTACTGGGTTTGTAGCTATTTCACATCATAACAATATGCTAATTATTTAAGGGCTTGCTAGAAAGACACGGTCTTCATAGGTACATAGCTACAAAATAACACTTTCAGAAACATCTTTTTCTGCTATACACTCATTGGTAATAATACTCTGTATTACATCATCTTCCTCTTTCATTTTTAGAAAAGATTGTCTATGCATCATCATAAGCTAAGCAATAGAATTGACCTCTTCTTCCTCATCTCCTAGTTATGGCCAAATGGGATCCTTCAAATCTGGCTAAGGCTTGGCAGAAGGATAGAGTGTTATTTTGTTAATTGCCTCACCATTTGAAATTGTCATACTCCCTGATCTGCAATTTATTTTTACATCAGTGGTGGCTAACCAAGGTCTCCCTAGGATGACTGGATAGCCAGCAAAGTTTACTTTTGGTGATAAGATGAGAAAATCAGCAGGGTATTCCCATGAGTCTAGGGTAACTATTGTTGGAGATTTGTTTCTGTGCAGTTGATTGATTGTATGTTTGTCATTGATGACAACATATAATACACAGTAGTGATTCTATATGTACTTATCAGAATGATGATATCAAGCATTGCATGGTTAGATACATGTTGTAGACATGTTTAGTATATTTTTTTCATACACGCAGATCCAGATATGATGTTTCAGTCAAGTTGTGCAATTCTGTTATTGGTAGTTACAGTTCTGGAAGAGTATCTATTTAGAGATGACATATTTAACGTGTTCTTGAGTTGCGCCTATCTTCAATATATGCGTCTATATATTCATTATTAGTTATGAGTTGATGATAGTTATCTAAAGGCGCCTAACGTGTTTCAAGAAGATTGCAAAGTTAGAGTTGATTTGGTGAAGCTGACTTAGTGAAGCGTCACGTCTATTTAGTTTATATTTGTATGGTTGTAATTATTCTTGCATGATTAGTAAAGCCAAAAAAGTGTTATGAAGAGTTGTCTTACAGGTCCCATGATCTCATACTTTGAGGAAGATACTTATAGAAAGTCATTTGTGATACGCTAAGTGTGAATGATACAAAAAGAGATAGAAAATGTACAGATCAGAATATTAGTTGTGGTTCATTCATCAAGAGTCTATGTGAAGAAGTAGTAGAAGATTATAATACATTGGAACTGATCAAGATAGTAGGTATACTCTATAGTTCATCATCAAATATACTGCATATCTATTCTATAGAAGGTTGTAGCCTTTACCATTGAAGTAGTGAGCTTTTGGACAATGAGTCCTCACCGCTAATAGGGATATTTGTAAAAGACTCCTAACAGGGCCAGACCCTTAACCATGTCACTATACTTATTGGTTTATAAAGAACAACTCCTAATAGGGTTGTAAGATCTTCTAACAGGGATTAATATAAATAAGTATAGTTCATTGTGGGTGCTAATTCCCACAGGGTTTTTTACCATTTGGTTTCCCCGTAATCAAATTGTGTTTTGTGTACTGTGTTATATGAATGTGCATTTAATTTATTGTATTCTGAAGCTAAAGAAAGAAAAGAACTAAAGTTATTTATAACTGATTCACCTCCCCTCTCAGTTATCCTTTGGGACTACTCTAACAATTGGTATCAGAGGCAAGTACCTTGGAGAAGAAGCCTAACAGCTTAAGGTAGATCAGATGTCTTACTTCAAAAAAGAGAGCCCTAAGTTTGATGTAGAAAATTATCTGGATTGAAAAAACAAAATGATAACACATCTACAGTGTGTTGGCTTTGAGATATTTGAGATAGCTACACAAGAATTTATTATTCCATCTCTGAAAGACCTTGCAAAGGATGATGCTACTAGTAGACAAAAGGATACATTTACCAATAATGCAATCGCTAAAGAAGCCCTAATCAGTGCCCTATCCGACAGTGAATTTTTCAAGATCAAGAAAATTGATAGAGAATACACCATATGGAAGTATTTAGAAGATATGTTTGAAGGAGATATTCAAGAAAATAATGCACATAGGAAGACATGGAAAAAGAGATACAACAGTCTTGAGATGTTACCTGAAGAGAACATTAGAGCTTACAATCAAAGGATAAATGAACCAGTCTATGGAATCAGAAACAATCATGGAGAAATATCAGAAGAAGATATAATGGACAAGTTGTTAACTACCATAACATCAGACTATGAAAACAAGATAAGTATTCTAGAGGAAACCATGCAATTCTCACAAGACTTCAAGAGAGAGACTTTGATCAGTAAAATCTCTGCATTTGAGATATCAAGATTGAAGACTGAACCTAAAAGTGAAACAACTTTCAAAGCCTCAGTCCATGGTAAGAAATCCTTGCACATCTCTAGCCATAATGAAAAAGATGAATTTGATGAAGAACTAGAAGATATCATTGCTATTATTTCTAAAAGAGAAAAGAAAGGAAAAGAAAAATTTGAAGGACAACTTCTATTCAAATATTTTTCATGCAACAAAATTGGTCACTTTGTATCTAAGTGTCCCACAAGAGTCAAAAAGTTCAGATCTGATTATAAACATAAATATAAGAAGGAATGTTACCATGCTGAAGAAGGTGTAACTAATGAAGATTCAGGAGAGGATGAAAATGGATTCGTTTCCCTTAGAGACATGGAAAATTTTCTTGAGGAAATGGACATTGCAGATGAAAAGGAAGAACAAGAGTTAGCCCTAATTTCCAAAGCAGACATCAGAACTGATTGGATTATTGACAGTGGATGCTCTCACCATATGATAGGTGACAAAGACATTTTTTTTCATTTAGAAAAATACAAAGGTGGTATGGTTAGATTTGGAGATAACACTCCTAAACCTATCATAGGCAGAGGTTCTATCACTTTGGATGGAAAGAGCAAGATAGATGATGTTCTATATGTTGATGGATTACATCACAACTTGCTAAGTGTTGGATAGCTACTTAAAAAAGGTTATCATTTGGAGTTCAAAGACAACAAGTGCATCATTAACAACAAGGATGGAGACATGATTGCATCGGTTTCCAAAACAAAAGGTAATGTTTTTCAGCTCAATTCAGATGTAAGTTGTTTTGTTGCAAAAGTGGATGATAGTTGGTTATGGCACAAGAGACTCTGTCATATTAATTTTGATAACATAGTAAAGATAAGTAATGTCAAGGCAGTTAGATACCTTCCAAGTATTGCAAGACCTATTGACACAATATGTAGGGAATGTGTTATGGGAAAGGTATTTCATTTTGTTTGTTGATGATTTTTCAAGGATGATGTGGGTTGCATTCTTAAAGGAGAAATCTGAAGCCTTTGAGAATTTTAAAATATTCAAAGCTAAGGTTGAGAATGAATCTAGACTAAAACTAAAATGTCTGAGATTAGATAAAGGAGGATCAGTTTTATGATTACTGTGAAGAACATGGAATAAAAAGATAGTTAAGTGCTCCTAGAACCCCTCAACAGAATGGGATTCCAGAAAGGAGGAACAAGATTATAATTTATACAACGCGCACTATGATGATTGAATGAAAATTTGCACACACATATTGGAGAGATGCAGCAAATACAGCAGTCTATACTATCAACAAAACTCAATTGAGGCCAGGCACAGATAAGACACCCTATGAACTTTGGTTTGGTAATGTACCTACATTAAAGTATTTTAGAATATTTGGTAGCAAGTGTTACATCAAGAGAGATGATGGTGTTGGTAAGTTTGATGCCAAGAGTGATGAAGGTATTTTCCTTGGTTACTCTACAAAATGCAATGCATACAAATGTTTCAATTTGAGATTGAAAAAGGTAATTGAAAGTACTCATGTAAAAATTGATTAGAAGTTTATGGTTCAAGAGAGATACTATGAATATGCACCTATGATTGAAGATGAACCCATGCCTAGCAGCAAAGATATTGTTATTGAATAAATGTTTGATTGCATTGATGTCTCATGCAATGCCCTAAATAAAGCAGAGAAGAATCAAAGATTACAGAAGAAGAAGTAACACCTAAGGTTCCTAGATTCACATCTAGATAATACTCTAAAGATGATATCATTGGAGATCAAAGTAGTAGTGTTTTGACCATATCTAAAGCAAAAAGTCTATGAATGGATGAAGAGGTATGTTTAATTTCATAGATTGAACCTTTAATTATTGAAGATGCTTGTAATGATTTTGATTAGAAGAATGCAATGAAAGAAGAATTAGATCAGATAATTAAGAATGAGACATGGGAATTGGTTCCTAGACCCAGTGACAAAAATGTGATTGGAATAAAGTGGATATTCAGAAACAAGATGAATGAAGATGGTACAGTAGTAAGAAAAAAATCAAGATTGGTATGTAAAGGATATGCGCAGAGAGAAGGTATAGACTACACTGATACATTTTCCCCTGTGAGCAGACTGGAAGCCATAAAATTTTTCTCGGCCTATGCAACATTCAAAGACTTTAAAGTTTATCAAATGGATGTAAAGTCAACTTTTTTGAATAGTGACTTGAAGGAAGATGTCCACATAGAACAACCTAAAGGATTTAATCTTTTAGATAAACTAGACATGGTATGCAGATTGAAGAAAGAACTCTATGGTCTTAAACAGGCCCCAAGAGCTTGGTATGAGAGACTTGATGGTTATCTTACCAAGATTGGATTCAAGAAAGGTGTAGCAGATTGTAACCTATTCACAAGAGAGACACCTGATGGATTACTACTAGTTGCAATATTTGTTGATGACATTATCTTTAGAGGTAATCACAAGCTCAGTACAACATTTGCAAAAGAAATGCAGAATGAATTTGAAATGAGCATGATTGGTCCTATAAAATACTTTTTGGGACTAAATGTAAAGCAGACAGATAAAGGTATATTTATTAATCAGTCAAAATATG
>MU227701.1:2810992-2863621 GCA_018584345.1 Thuja plicata
GCTTTCAAAAGATGATGATTCCATAGTAGTTGATAAGACATTGTACAAATCTATGATTGGAAAACTCATTTATCTAACTCAATCTAGACCTGACATATCTAATGCAGTTGGAATTGTTGGAAGATTTTTAGCTGAACCCAAGCAGAATCACCTCATGACAATCAAGAGGATATTCAGATATCTAAAGAGAACTATAGACTATGGTTTATGGTATCCTAAATCAGAAAATGTACAATGTCATGTGTATACAGATGCAGATTGGGTAGGTTGTATTGATGATAGGAAGAGTACTTTAGGAGGAGGAGTATTTCTTGGAGATAGGTTGGTTTCTTGGATAAGAAAGAAGCAAAACTATATTTCTCAGTCAACAGCAGAATCTGAATATGTTACAGCAGCACTAAATTGTTCAACCATGGTTTGGATCAAGTAGATGGTTTAAGACTTTGGTATTCAGGTTGATTATCCTATTGTTATTCACTATGATAACACTAGCACTATTAACATGTCTAAGAACCTTGTGATGCACACAAAGACAAAACGCATAGAGATCAAGTACCACTTTCTAAGAGAAAAGGTTGCAGACAAAGAAGTGAACTTGGACTATGTGAGCACCAAAGAATAGTTGGCAGATATTTTCACAAAACCTTTATCAAAAGATACTTTTGATTATCTCAAATAGAAGTTGGGAGTAAGTCCCTCTCCTAAGTCTGATTACAGAATACAGGAAGAACAACAGTCCTTTGTGACTGATAAATGGTTGACTACTCTACTTCTGGAGTAGTACCTATGCCTAATGGTTTATGGCACCCTTTTCCATTGATGTCAAAGGGGGAGTATATACTAAGGGTGAGAATATACTCTGGGGGAGTATATATATGGAACACAAACACATTCAGAGGAACTGCAGCAATGTAGAGAAATCTTTGATGAGGATATTGAGAAGATTGTAAAAGAAAGAGGACACCATGAATAGAGGATATTTTTAATATCATATGTTGCCATCAATGTCAAAGGGGGAGATTGTTGGAGATTTGTTTTTGTGCAGTTGATTTATTGTATGTTTGTCATTGATGACAACATATAATAGATAGTAGTGATTATGTATGTACTTATCAGAATGATGATATCAAGCCTTGTGTGGTTAGATACATGTTGTAGAAATTTTTAGTATGTTATGTTCATACACGCAAATCCAGATATGATGTTTCAGTCAAGTTGTGTAATTTTGTTATTGGTAGTTACAGTTCTGGAAGAGTATCTGTTCAGAGCTGACGTATATAATGTGTTTCTTGAGTTTCACCTATCTTCAGGATATGCATGTGTATATTCATGATTAGTTATGATGTGATGATAGTTATCTAAAGGCACCTAACGTGTTTCAAGAAGATTGCAAAGTTAGAGTTGATTTGGTGAAGCTGACTTAGTGAAGCGTCACTTCTATTCAGTTTATATTTGCACGGTTGTAATTATGCTTGCATGATTAGTAAAGCTAACAAGGATGTTATGAAGAGTTGTCTTACAGGTCCCATGATCTCATACTTTGAGAAAGATACTTATAGCAAGTCATTTTTAATATGCTAAGTGTGAATGATACGAAAAGAGATAGAAAATGTACATAGTAGAATATCAGTTGTGGTTCATTCATCAAGAGTCTATGTGAAGAAGAAGTAGAAGATTATAATACATTAGAACTGATCAAGACAACAGTCTACTCTACAATTCATCATCAGATATAGTGCATATTTGTTCTACAGAAGGTTGTAGTCTTAACCATTGAAGCAGTGAGCTTTTGGACAGTGAGTCCTCACCCCAAGTAGGGTTATTTGTAAAAGACTCCTAATAGGGTCAGACCCTTAACTAGGTCACTATACTTATTGCTTTGTAAAGAACAACTCCTAACAAGGTTGCAAGATCTTCTAACAGGGATTACTATAAACAGGTATAGTTCATTATGTGTGCTAATTCCCACCGGGGTTTTTACCATTTGTTTTCCCCATAATCAAATTGTGTGTTGTGTACTGTGTTATATGAATGTGCATTTACTTTATTATATTCTAAAGTTAAATAAAGAAAAGAACTAAAGTTACTGATAACTGATTCACCCTGCCCCTCTTAGTTATCCTTTGGGACTATTCTAACAACTACCACATCTTCTACAAGACCATCTGGAGTGACTATTGAATGATCAACAAGTTGTAATATTGTTGGTATTGTTCTTAAGCCTTCTATACTTAGTATGTGCATTATATCTTTGGTCATCACATTAATGGCTGCCCCCAGATCAACTAAAGCATTTTTAACAGATTGTCCATTAATTATCAAGTCAACTACTGGACTTCCAGGGTCTGAATACTTGGGTATAACTACCTTCCCCAACATGATATCTGCAAGTTGTCCTATGATATGAACTGTTTGAGGGTCTTTCTTCTTCCTCCTAGGATTTTTAAGGCATGCATCCTTAATTGTTTTCTCATAGATAGGAACGTCTTTGATAGCTTGAAATAGAGGTATTTGGATATGCATATTTTTTAGCTGCTCAAGAATATCAAAATACATTTCCTCTTGGGATATAGGTTTTTCTATTGTGAGCCTTTGTGGAAAAGGAGGTTCAATTGAGGTTTCATCATCAGTTTTGCTGGATTTTTGAGTTGATTGGGTGGTATTTTGCAATATAGCCTCTGGAATAGGTGCTGATGCTATAGGAGTGTCTGCAACTTCTATGATAATAGGATGTTCAGGTGCAGGCAGAGTAGTACCTGACCTCATATGTATGTCAAATATCTCTAGAGCGTAAGCAAGATATTGTTGTGTATCAGTAGTATACATTGGCTATTGTTGTTGCTTATTGTTTGGATTTGGTTATGACTGAGTAGGAAATTACATTTTATTTGGATTGGGGCTAGTGGTTGTAGGAGGCGGCATTATTATAGGAGGTGGCACTGGTGGCGGTAATTGTGGAAAAGTAGGATTTTGGTTAGGCCACTGTGGAGGTCCCCTCCATTCATTATTTTTCTTCCAATTCCCTTGCGGTGGTTGCCATTGGTTTTGTTGGTTAGGCCACTGGTTATTTTTTTGGTTAGGCCACTGGGTATTTTACTGGTTAGGCGATTGGGTATTTTTCTAGTTAGGCCATTGGTTATTCTAGGTTGGCTGAGAGTACTGAGGAATATTTTGATAAATTTGATTTTGTCATTGACTATTGTAAGAATTTAAAAATTGCAATAGGTCCTGAGGTATACCATTTTCATGGTGCCCATGGGTGACATTGAGAAATGAAGAACACTTTCTCATTATCTCCTTCTATCTTCATGTACTCAGTAGACAAATGTTGATTTTCCAGATTCGCTACCTACTTGCACTCACAGTCTTTCTTTTGTTTTTGGCAATGAGGGCAATATTCAGCCAACTGCAATTCAGTGTCTACATGTTTCTTCTTGGTAGTCATGGTGTTGAGATGTGTGGAAACATCATTAATGATGTCTTGCTTGAAATCTTCTAGCAAGTTAGATATCTCCAACTTAGAAATGCCTGAACTGCACCCTTTAATTGTTGTAGACCGATATCCTCTGCTTTTCTTCCCAATTGATCTGGAGTAGTTGAGAAAAAAAATTTTGAGATCATCCCAAAAATATTGAGATATGTCCCCACCATCCATGAGGTCCAATGCTTCTAGACAGCTGTCATTCACTCCTCTCAAGAAGACTAGTTTTCGTGAATCCTCCGCCAGAACATGTTGGGGATTCTTCTGCATGGTGTATAAAAAATGTGAAACATAGTCCTCCAAAGTTTCATCCTCCTTCTGTGACATTCTAAAAATTTCATCTCCCCTTGGGTCACTCCCCTTTCAATATTATTTGCATTTATCTAGAAATAGGGTCTATATCTCATCCCATGTGCCTGCTGTATTTCCTCCTAATCCCATGAACCATCGTAAGGCTGACTCTTTCAGTGTTGCTGGAAACATCTTGAGTTTGTGGGCATCAATGTTATACTCAAAGCTATGACAAAGGATGTCAAAATTGAACAAAAAGGTGTTAGTATCTTCAGTTATCAGCACATAAAATTTTGGAAGTGCAACTGAGGGTATATTCTTGAGGTTAGCATTATTTATAAAGCTTGGTAGAGGAAATGGGAAAGTAGGGTGTGCCATTACTGGAGGTATTAGGGGTGGTACTTGATGTTGGAAAGGAATATTAGCCACAAGATTGTTATTAGCAGGTGCATTTGGGTCAAAATTATCAAGAAAGCTAGCCAAGATTTCAGCAAAAGGCCGGAGACCACTTATCTCAAAAGACCCTTCTCCAGTGGTATATGCTACAGGAAAATCAGGACTTGCGTCAACAAAAGGAAACTCAACTTCTTCAACTTGGTCATTCAAATTTGCAGGTTCTCCTCGAATAAATCTTCCATATTCATCTCTTCTTCTTCCCCTTCGATGCATGCAAATGAATTCTTCACACTGGTGAAGCAAATTTAGGACCACAAACCATTAAACTAACTAAAAGACTTAGAAGGTTTTTTAGCTTGACATCATCCCTGGCATTGACACCAAAAATGAACCGCCTCACAATAGGTGCTTAGTAATCATGCCCAAAGCCTCTCTTAGGAATATTTTATTCAATCTAAGGATCACTTCTCCCACCATGAGGTGCATTTAGTTTGTCAACCCAAGGATGTATACTTGAAATGGTACAACACAGTATGTGCACTAAGTTCCTTAAGGAGCCATTCTACCTATGATGTAGGAAAGTAAAATACATTAAAGGAATCTATACTAGGGCTATAGGAAGGGAAAAACACTTAGTCCTTACTAAAATGAATGCTACAAATTGAAAACTCTACTTAAATCTATTCTTTCAACCTAGAGTATTCACTATAGCTATCCTTGCAGGTGCTGCAGGAACATTCACAAAGTACAATGCTATAGGAAGAAACTGTAATCTTATATCTAGAATATTGGAAATGTAGAAAGCAAGTCTATTCTACTTCTACTCTAATCCACCTACCAATTGGGCCCCCTTGGTTGGCTTCTTCTAATCTATGAACATAGAATATGAACCAAGAGTTATTTCATTATTTTTAAAAACTGATTACATGAGAATAAGACATGAAACTAAAAATGAACTTGTTGTGCAAGATACAATCAGAACATTGTATTCCCTTCAAAAATCTGAACTTACAAACAAATAGTCTCCTCCCTATAAATAAAGGATTGACTTCTTTATTCCAAAATAGAAAAGGAACTAACTAACTAAAATTGTGCCAAAGAAAGAGAACAGGAAGCACAATGGCCCACGATGTGCACAATAAAGTTTGGGCGATCAATTCAACATGCTAGTAATAAAGAGGGAATATAGCAGAGCTTCATTTATGCATCTCTAAAATAGTGGCTCCTAATTTGTGGTAGCCATGTCTTCTAATGCCATGATGGGTTATCCACTTGAAGCTGGTCTTTACGTCCTCCTTAAATGTTGTCAACCACTCCCAGTGACTCCTACTTCCTGGTAAGATTAGTTAATATGCAAAAGATATTCATGCAAGCAGCTTATCAAATTAATCCAGATGTTAGAACACACATTCTGATTATTATATGAAATACTGCAACATATAAATAATATTGGCATAATATGACATATCTATTCCACCCATGGCTTAATGGTTCTTTCTGTACTTAAAAAAAATTCAACTGACTAAAAGTTCATAACTGTTCTGATAATACTTGAAAACAGAGTGCAAGGATTAATATAATCAAGATAGTAAAATAGGCTCATCAACTAATACCCCAACAAAATCATGGGTTTTGATTCATTGTGTGGAAATATTGAATAAAATCATATTTATTGATTTGATTCCCTATGTGGTCTTATTGAAGAGTCTGATGAACATATATACACCCTCAAACTTAAGGGTGAAAATTTTAATGCCACCACTCATAGAGCCAAAGTTACTATCCAAGTTGTCGCACTACCAACTGTACCATCAACTTCTACAAGACCAAACTCATGGTATGACCTATTTTCACAGCTTGGGAAGATTCCTACATAGATTTCCATCCTTTATCTTTTACGTACTTCACTCATTCACAAATAAGAACTTGTGTGGTCCTAGTCCACATCATAACAAACCCCTATACATTGAAACCCTCATCCATAATCATAAAATGAAAAGAGTCCTTGTAGATGGCAGATCTGGTTTGAATTTGTGTACCTTATAAATGATAAGGAAGATGGGACTCCCTAACAACCTTCTAGATGTCATAAACAGAATAAAAATCAAGGCCTATGATGATAGAGAAGGAGAATCCAAAGGTTTGATCACACTCCCTCTTCAAGTGGGTCCTCCACTAATTGAGACTACTTTCCAAGTCCTTGATCTTGACATTCCATATAATATACTTCTTTTAAGACCTTAGATACATGCTATTTTAGGGTTACCTTACATGTTCCATCAGTTCTTGAAGTTCCCAAATCAAGGCTAAGAAATCACTATTCCCAGACATCATGAGCCCTTCCAATATTGCAAATTATTGGAAGGAAATAAAAGCTATGATTTTTTTAGAACCATCACTAAAGAGGAACCCATCAAATACTCTACTTATAAACCTTCCACTAAAGAATCTTTCAAACCATCAAATAAGTATGCCTCTAGATCTCAAACTCCTAAGGATAAAGAGAAGATTACTTAAGAAAAGATCTTTGAATCTGATAAGAACTCTGAGATCACTAATCAAGGTATGGGAGAATACAATTTTCAGAATTCCTTTTGCATTGCTCAACTCCCTCTATTCCTAATGTCCCTTGGTGGAGATTCACAAATATTTACCAAGAAGGATAAAGGTATCATGGAATGTAAGAAGACCACTTTTGAACATTGGGGATCACTTAGTGATAAACATATAGAATCAAACATCATATCCTGGCTAATAAAAAATGAAGAAGACAAACTTGTAGATATAGCTAAAGGAAAATGTGTCAAGGCCACTCTCATTTTTGAAAGTATGGGATATCATGGAACATGCCTCGGTGCAGAAGAATGAGATATTGACTACCCCGTAGTAGGGGATTGGGCTCCATAGAGACTAAGGTTCCCTTAATTTATGCATGTGAGGCTTATTCTTATTCAGATCTTAAGGAGGAATTCTATGAAGTCCCATTTTAGTACATAAAAAATGATCTCATCGACACCAACCATGTCCTTTCCATCACTGAAGTTGACCTTTCATCCCCTAGCCTCACACTCAAACACCTTGAACTCATTGATTAGGACCAATATGACTCATGACTAGAATACGTGATCTAGATGAGGGAGTCTTAGCCCTCTTTTTCCTAAGAGATCTCCAATACTATGAGCATGAAATCCATTACAACGATCAATTCTACTTAAGTAGCCAGGTCAACTCTCTTAGTTTCCAAGGTGAAAATAAAAATACAACAAAAAATCCCCTGGTGAAAACCTTTCTAAGGAACCTTTGGATGGATAAAAAAAAAAGAAAAAAGGATTTGTCTTCTCGTTAAAACATTTCTAAAGCACCAAAAGAGGGAAAAGTTGACTTTTCATTTAGGTCCCTACCACCAAAAAATTCTTCTATTCTCATTCAAGATATAGTTTAGGTGAACCTTGGAATAGATGAGGACCCTAAGATCACCTTTATAGTAACATAACTAAGTGCCAAAGAGAAAGCCGACATGACTCTATTTATTTGAAACAGACAAAAGAAATTTGATTTTACTAACAAAGATATTCCTAGACTAGACCCTAAGCTAGTCATACATCATCTTTGCGCAGACCCTAAAATAAATCTTGTCAAAACAAAGTTGTGCAAAATGCATCCACAAGTGGCTCTATTGGTCAAGGTACAGTTACAAAAGATGATCGATGTGAAGACATTATATTTTTCCATTATTATATGCAAGGAAAAACATGATAAACACCACTAGCTAATACTACACTGACAGACAGGGTACAACACTACCCAACACCAAGGTTACTGATATTGCTAAGTAAAAAGCATCCCAACGCAACACTATTTAGTGTTACCCGATGATAGAAAAGACAAAGGAATCCAATGAGTAACCAATAGTGAAACCCAATGAAATAGTCAAGAGTGGAACTTGATAGATCAAGGGAACCTGACAAATAGTTCAAAGAAGGAACACCAACAGACTTTCAGTTCACACCGACAATCAGATATCAAGAGTTAGTTACATCCCACAAAAAGTGGATTTGACTTCCACGTTAGATAAATCACTGAAGTTTTATATTTAGATTCTTGATTTGTTTTTAAATCCATTACTTGAGGTAAAAGAAATGTAATTATTATTGTTTTTAACAATCTAACTGATTTAAAACATACAAACTAAAGGATCAAGGTCAAGTTGTATACCTTCGCTCTAGAGTTAACATTGTAATATGTGATTCTAAAATAGGTCAAATAACTTGTATAAATAGATGCTCAATCAATTGTGAACATGTTGTTTGATGATGATTGTAGCCTCTAAGAGCATCTAAGGTTTAGACAAGAGAATTCATGTAGAAGCACAGAAAAAGATGAAATCAGTTTTCAAGAACAAGAACTAAGGCTACCGACAAGAAGGAAAAGGTATTAATCAATCACTATAGGTGATATTCATATTTTGTAAGCTTTAATGGATCTGTGATAAGGAATTATAGATTGCATACAGTCAGGTCATACATATTGTATACATTCTAACAAGTTTAGTACACTTAATAAATCCTTTCAAGGAAGGTGGATTTAAAAATCCTATTGTAAATCTCTTAACCGAGTGCACACTATATTAGTTTTGATAAAGCTCTTAACAGAGTAGATCCTAACAAGTCTCCACATTAATACTCATAATAGGGTAGATCATCAAAAGTGATCAAACTGTAATCCTTAACCAGCTCCCTTCCAATCTGTAGATAGTGAAGTTTTGTGGGTGTCATCCCCACCGTAATTTTTACTTCCTAACAGGGTTTTTCTGTGATATCATATCTTGTGTTATGTGTCT
The DNA here is from genome assembly GCA_018584345.1 of Thuja plicata. Taxonomy (NCBI): domain Eukaryota; kingdom Viridiplantae; phylum Streptophyta; class Pinopsida; order Cupressales; family Cupressaceae; genus Thuja; species Thuja plicata. The sequence continues at coordinate 2,820,001 of MU227701.1, forward strand.
ATTACTTTCATGAATGTTTCTATGAATGTTACATACAATTAATTTTATGAATTAATATTACATGCATAAGAAAGAACATTAGATTTGGTTGGCAATACAATAAAGATTGATTGCTAATGAAGGTGAAAAGTGTTAAAAGTTTTAGAGGTACTGATTCACCCCTCCCCTCTTAGTACTACTTCCCATTAATCCCATCAATTGGTATCAGAGCTACGTCTCTTCTTGGAAAGCTTAAAGGCTTAAGAGAAAAGATCATACAATGGAGAAGTATAGACTTGATAAAAATATTGAGAATAAAAAGCTTAAAATTTAGATTTTCTATGAACAGTATAAAGAAGCAAGAATCAACATGAGATAGTAGCTAGATGAAAGAAAGAATATGGCATCTTACTATAATTAGACAGATTATCATGAGGAAGAGATTCCAGATTTATTTGAGTCTTTAGGATCAAATACAAGAAAAACATCAGATACATCAGAAGAAAGCATTACAAGCCTAACTAAAATCAATCTACATATGGCTGGACAAGTCAAATATCTGTAAATCGGTCAAGAGACACAGATGGTAAGGATGATTGATGTCATGAACAATGCTAGGAAAGATAAACAAGAAAAAACACTAGCTATTGATGATAGAAGAAAGATCACAGAAAAGATACAAGAAAAAGAGTCTGAGATACAAAGACTTATAGAGCATCACCATGAGATTAAAAATCAGATTATTCTTATGAGTCAAGAAGAAAACAAAATGAATATAGAACTCATTGAAAGAATACAGACTATCTGTGAACTAAGAGAAAAGAATGAAAAACTAAAGCATGAGGTTAAAATTTAGGAACAACATAATGACATGATTAAGAGATCTGAAGAAAGTACAAAAAGGATGGATGAATTCTTGAATGCACAAAGAAGACCCAACACCAACACTGGACTAGGGTACACCGAGCATGGAGAGTCATCAAATGAAGCTAATCCAAAAGATGTCTACATCAATCCTAGACCAAGGAAGATGATATAGAATCACTATGGAAAGTAATGCCACACCTAAAATGTTTGTAGGAGCAAAGAAAAAGGTATTCCTAAATCCACATTTACATTCATAGGACAATGTTATAATTGTAGCAAGAAAGGACATAAAGCATATGAATGTAATCAAAGGTGAAAGAACCAAAGAAGGAAATATATATGGACAAGTATTTCCCACCTACAAAATGCATGGGCACATGTCTCTTGAATGCAGGAAGAAGAAAATTGAAGCATGGAAACCCAAAAATCAAGAAAATGCATATAAACCGAGCAGAGTAGGTAATTCATATGTTTGGGATTACAATACATGGATAAACTGCATAGCATGTGGTAGATATGGTCACATTGCTGCAAACTACATGAGCACATGGACCAAAAGGTCTAGAGGCTAGACCAACCCTAGAATGGCATGTTTATATTGTCATAAGGTTGGACATCTAAAGAAGGACTACAAAGCCTGAATAACAGAAACCACCACTTTTGCAAATGGTAACACCATTGAATACATCAAGAAAATTAGAAAGAAAATGTGGAGAGAAGCTTCAACCATTGAGGAAGCTGGAAAAAGCAATGAATTTGGTGACACCTCATCCCATGGATCTGGTGACATCACCACCCCCGCCTAAAAGATGAACAAGTATGGAACTGCACTACACCAAGTAATATTTTGCATCAGTTCCATTATACAAATTGATAGATAGTCAAAATCTGCATGAATAAACATGCATATTATGTTACTTGTTACAATTCTGAGAAAACAACCTCATCGGTAAACACATACCAAAAATCATCGATGAACCTAAAAGGATGGGTTGTCTACACTTACCAAGAATCATCGGTCAACACATAAAAGGCTAAGTCGCTAATGTAAACCGACACCCGTTGATAAGGAAGCAAAGTTACAATGTTGTCTTGATGCTACACCAAGATCTGTCGGTGAAAGAAACAATCTTAATATCTATCCTGAGCATCCTGTCAACACTGAGAATGTTGTTTGAAAGTTGAACTGACAAACTCTGTCTTCATGAACCGATGAGTTGTTGAGCATTTATGACATAATTAGGGAAAAATTCTATAAATAATTGATGGAAGCACTTCATTCTTCACACAAAAATTAAGAAAATAGAGCAGAGTGAAAATAGAGAAAAAAGAGAGCAGTTAGCTGAGCATCCTTGATTCAATCCAACGCACTCCAAACCAAACACTCACAAGCTACACGGATTGGAGTAAGTACCAAGTGTACCGAGAACTCTGCTATTATTTTCAAAAAATCCCTAAATTCAAAACACAATGGAAACAACTTCAAGAACAACCAAATTGAAGAGTGAAAAGAAGAATGTCGTTAAGTTAATCAAGAATAGCACTTGTGTGGAACCAAAATACAAGATATGCCTAGAGGTTTCCTTACAACCTGATGATTCTAGCACATTATCAAAAATTCCACCTAGGATTTTTTTGATAGAAGACGTTAGATCATATATCCACTGCAAGATCACTGAGATTGGTGATCTAGAGATAGATCAACCTTATAATAAGCTATGTGATGATCAAGGGAACCTAAAGGAAGACCATAAGAACTTGCAAGTATAAGGGATAACAAATGCCCTATATTTTCTGAGGGTTTTCAAAACTGACTAGATTTGGTTAGTACTAAGCAAAATGCACGATTAGAAGTTCTGGTTGGATGAACCCAAGTAGATTACAAAGGATGTATTACATGCTGTAACAGGTTACCCTATAACTGACAAACCAAAATCTCATAAGCATCCCTCTCGACCAAAAGTTGAGAAACTCACCAACACTGTATGGGATAATAGAGGACTTAAGGTGAACACCAACACTAATGAGGAACTGAGGTTTAGTGCATGTGTCATAGGGTACAAAATATTTCAATCTATTGGGATAAAAAACATAGCATCAATAGCAGTAAGAACAAATTACAAGATTTTCAGGAAAGGAATACAAATGGATCTATGTGAGATCCTACTGAAGCAATTTGATGAAAATATGAAAAAAATCAGGTTTTCCAAGACAAACACATGTAAGTTTGGCTCACTTATAATGTGTATATTCTTTTATTTTCAAGAATACTTTCCTTCAATTGGAAAAGTGAAGTGGGATACCACCAAGCTAGTCACATTACAAATAAATGACCTTATCAAGTCACTAGGTGACAAATTTGATTCAGTGATGACTGAATACTTCCTTTATTTCAAGGAAAAGAAGATGGAGAGAGTAAGGATCCCTGAATAGTTAATTGAAAATCATAAGGAAGAGATATTCTTTATGGTTGAATCAGATTTTACTCATATCAAGCCAGTTGTACCAAGGACAGCCTAGTTACCACCACTTGACTATAAGATAAACATAGATCAAGAAACAAATGCAATTGATGCAATGTTGAATGAACCACTTGACAGTAAGCAACAAAGATTTGGAACATATGAAGAGGAAAATGCTAAAATAAAAATAGGCCTATTCATAAAGAAGATTGTCAACAAGAAAAACAAGATAGTAAAGAATCTTGAGAAGTTGTTGTCAGTAAATGAGGAGGAGAAAGAAAAAATAGAGGATACCGAAGGACAGGGTGCCATTGGTGAAGAGGAAGATAGTAAAGCAAAAAATTCTAAATCCATAGAATCTGATGTGCCTCCACCTCCAACCTAGAAACCAAGGACTACAACAGCTTAGAGCACAAGGAGCCTAACTACAAAGAAAGATACTACACCTCTTAAGAAAGGTCAAGTGAGGACCTATAAGAGGAAGCAACAAAGAGACAAGCCAATAGCTACCAAAAGGAGGAGAAGACTTGTTAGAACCAAGGCCAAAGTTGAAGATTCAAAATAGGATGAGCCTGAAGTAGATAAGAAGAGCTTAACCCCTCAAAAAATTGATGAGATTGCTAAATCAATTGCTACAACAGGTACCATGACTGATAGGAAAATCAGACAATGGGTAAAAATGGATCCTGAGGACCAAAATAAAATAGAAGATGCAATAATCATGTCTATGGATAAATTCAAATATGTACCAGTTGAGTTTGCTAACAAAATACCCAAACTGTTGATTGACTAAATTTTAGCACGATGGTCTTATGCTTTGAACTTAGAAAAGGAAGCAAGGGAGAGGATAATTGTAACACTCATGCCTCCCGAATCCAAAATGGAAGAGATAAAAGAAACGATGGAAAATAATTCCAATAAATTTGTGGCAAAGATAAGAGCCTACAAGCTGCTACAGGGGAAGTTCTTAGAGATTGATAGCATGATAGATACTAAATGGAGAGAAATTCTTGATCTACCAGTAGAATCAACAAGCTGTGAGAATCCATTACTTCTCACCGAGACACCTCATATAGAGGAGCAGAAAGAAAAATCAAGTCCAGAGCACATTTCTTTGGATAATATAGAAGATACTTAGACCATTGACTTAGATAAAGTCATGGATGATCCTGACATTCAAGATATTACTCACTATGATTCTAATAAGGATTTAAAGAAGGATGATGATGTAATATTCATATCTCTTAAGGATCAAGAAAAGAAACAGGCATTGAAGACACTAGGAAATAATGACATGGATGTTGCTGATGAGACATGGCCAGACACTTCAATCATTGACATAGCATGACTGGACCCTACAGAACCAATTCAAAATGATGAAGATGTCATTGTTCAACAAGCTCATACTGATGAACATGACACAACTATAGATGTAGCACTAGTGAGCACACATAACAATATGCTAGTATTGATGAAGGCCATCAATCTGATAGAAGGACAAGAAGAATCTACTATAGATACAAGCATACCCAAAGAAAAAGTTGATGTAGAAATAAAGGACACAATAGATGAATCCAAAGATACAATTGTAGAACAAGCTACTACCAATTATCAGCAAGACAAGTCTACTGATCAAAATCAAGAAGGAGAAAAACAAGTAGGAGAGGAAAATCAGAAGGAGAAGAGTGAAGAAGAAAAGATAGATGATCCACAAAATAAAATAGAAGAGAAATCTATTGATACATCCAATGTTGATGAAGAGATGTCTTCACCTAACCGATAGGTGAACACTGAGCAGAAGGTACAAGAAGTTTCATCTACAAATCCTTCACCGAGAACCTCAGAGAAAAAAAATGAACTAGCAATGATAGTTCATACATCTGCTTCTACACAAGTATCAAGGAAGAAGAAGAGCAAGATCAAAAATCCAGTCACTCTAGATGAAATAATTGAGATTCCAGTATGTGATCCTAGAACATTGGATCCTACTGAGTTGACAAAGTATGCTAGACTTGCATGTGAAAGGAAAGCTATCTAAGATAAGTTGAGAAAGGCCACAAAAGAATCAAAGATACTCGATGTTGCAAAAGGAATCCTCCAGCAAATTGTACATGATGTAAATGTTGATCAAGAAACACCCATACTTGATCAATTAGTGGTTCTCACTGATGCTATCACATCTTAGAATATAGATGTTGAAAAGGCTATGGAAGCAAGAGTTGAGAAGAAATTTGAATTCAAGTTAGCAGAGAAAATAAGCCAAGAAGTGGCACTAGACAAGGTGAAGCTATCTAAACTGGTAAGCACATTGGACCCTATAATTTCAGAATCTATAGCCTTAATTCAAAAATTGTGCATGTTATATCAACTCACCAAGGAGTATACCGAAAAGATAGCACAAATTGATGTTGATCTTCAAGCTAGTGCACAAGGTCTCACAAACCCTGAAGATGCAATCAAATTGCACAGTGACCAGCTCAAGCAAGCTAGGAAGCTGAGATAGGATATTCATGTTTCATAAACAAAGTTTAGAGATGAGGTGAATGAGCTTCAAGCTCAACTCTTACCAAATCTCACATTACTGAAACACCATATGACACAGGCAAGAACACTTATTGCTACCCCAAAAATGTTTGTCCTAGACAACATTTATGATATGCATGCTAGGATTGAACTAGAGCACATGGCACTAGAAATCCTCAAAGAGAAATGGGAGAAAATGATAGAAGATATCAAGAACAGTCACTCCCACATACTTGACACTCCGTAAGTTGCACATTTTTGACAACTTATAAGTTGTAAATTTTTGTCATGATTATCAAAAAAGGGGGAAATGATATGTACAGTCAGTAATCTTATATCATTAAAAAAAGGAAGGATTATGAAAAAAGGGGAATGTATAGTACAAAGGAAAGTATACATGTACAAATACTTATACTTTATCGATTCATACAATTAGGAGGAGTCATATAATGACAAGGATATATATACGGTGTACATACTAAACACTTTAGTATTTTGCACACATCAGTTTTTGATACTAATGTCAAGGGAGGAGATTGAAGACATTATATTTTTCCATTAGTATATGCAAGGAAAAACATGATAAAGACCATTGGATAATACTACACCGATAGACAGGGCACAACATGACCCGATGCCAAGGTTATCGATATTTTTAAGTACAAAGCATCCCGATGCAACACTATTTAGTGTTACTCGATGACAGAAAAGACAAAGGAACCCGACAAGTAACCAACAGTGCAACCCGAAGAAATAGTCAAGAGTGGAACCAGAAAAATCAAGGGAACGCGACAAACAGTTCAAAGAAGAAACACTGACAAACTTTTAGTTCACACCGACAATCAGATACCGAGAGTCAGTTGCATCCCGCAAAAGTGGATCTGACTTCCACGTCAGATAAATCACTAAAGTTTTATATTTATCTTCTTGATTTGTTTTTAAATCCATTACTTGAGGGAAAAGAAATGCAATTATTATTGTTTTTATCAGTTTAACTAATTTAAAACAAGAAAACTAAAGGATCAAGGTCAAGTTGTATACCTTGGATCTAGAGTTAACATTGTAATGCATGATTCTAAAATAGGTCAAAGAACTTGTATATATAGATGCTCAATTAATTTTTAACATGTTGTTTGATGATGATTGTAGCCTCTAAGAGAATCTAACCTTCAAACAATATAATTCATGCAGAAGCACAGACAAAGATCAAATCAGTTTTCAAGAACAAGAACCAAGGCTACCGACAAGAAGGAAAAGGTATTAATCAATCACTATAGGTGATATTCATATACTGTAAGATTTAATGGATCTATGATCAACAATTATATATTTCATATAGTCAGGTAATATATATTTTACATATTCTAACAAGTCTAGTACACTTAAGAAATCCTTTCAAGGAAGGTGGATTTAACAATCCTATTGTAAATCTCTTAACCGAGTGCATGCTACATCAGTGTTGCTAAAGCTCTTAATAGAGAAGATCCTAATAGGTCTCCACATTAATACTCCTAATAGGGTAGATCATCAGAAGTGATCAAATTATAAGCCTTAACTAGCTCCCTTCCAATCTACAGATAGTGAAGTTTTGTGGGTGTCATACCCACCACAGTTTTTACTTCCTAACAAGAGTTTTCAGTGATGTCATATTTTGTGTTATGTGTCTATTACTTTGATGAATGTTTCTATGAATGTTACATACAATTAAATTTATGAATTAATATTACATGCATAAGAAAGAACATCAAATTTGGTAGGTAATACAATAAAGATTGATTGCTAATGAAGTAAGGTGAAAAGTACTAAAAATTTTAGAGGTACTGATTCACCCCTTCGCTCTCAGTACTACTTCCCATTAATCCCAACACGATGTTGAATTTATCAAACCTATAGACTATCCTAAATGGGTCTCCACTATTGTTTCGATAGGTAACACCAGTAGGGGGGTCCACATTTGTTCAGAATTTAGAGACTTAAACCTATCATTTATGAAGGATGATTTTACACTCCCCAACATTGACATTATAGTGGATTTGACTGCAAGATATAAAATTATATCTCTCATGGATGGCTTCCCCGGTTATAATCAAATAATAATTTTAGTATAAGATCAACACAATACCATATTCACCACACCTTGGGATACTTTATATAACCAGGTCATGCCCTTTGGACTTAAGAATGATGGAGCCACATATTAGTGTGCTATAATGACTATCTTTCATGACCTCTTACATGATATCATAGAAGACTATATGGATGAGATCTTAGGAAAATAGAAGACCAGGGAATCACATAGTATTGTCCTCACAAAAAAAATTGACAAGTTAGATAAATACAAGGTTCGGTTGGAACCTAAGAAGTGTGTCTTTGGTGTACAATTGATAAATTTGTTAGGATACATTGTATCCCTCAGAGGAATTGAGGTAGACCCAAACAAAGTAAAATATATCCTAGAGATGTTACCTCCTAAGAAATTCAAGAATCTCTACAATTTACAAGGTATATTACAATCCATTTGTAGATTTATATCCCAGCTAGTAGATAAGGTTCATCCTTTCTCTCACCTATTGTAAAAAGATACCAAGTTCGTTTGGGATTGTCTATGTGAGAAAGCATTTGAAAAACTTAAGCAATATCAATCTAACCTACCCGTGTTGGTCCCTCCTATTCTAGGATGATCTTTGAATGTCTATATCTCTACCACTATTGTTGCACTGGGAACACACCTATAAAATCTAGATGATAATGGAAAAGAGTGACAAATATATTATCTAAGAAAAATGTTGGTTGGATCTGAGTTGAACTACACAACTATTGAATAAGCATTCTTTCTTTTAATCTACTTTACATAGAATCTTAATTATTGCATGCTTAATCACAAAACCCAACTCATCACAAAGATCGATCCTTTGAAATACATGTTATCAAAAGATGTTCTTATTGGATGTGATACTAAATGGGTCATGATCCTAAGTGTATTCAACATTGAGTATGTAGACAAAAAATTCATAAAGGGACAAGTGATCATGGATCAGTTAGAAGAATCTACTATTTGAGGAAACCACCCTATATTTGCATATTTTCTAGATGAATCCATCATGATCGTCACCCCAAGAATACAATGAAAACTATATTTTGATGGATCTTTTAAACATAAAGGATCAAGAGAAGGATTTTTGTTTATGACACCGTGGGGAGACCTCATTCCTAAATCCTATAAGTTGACATTGACATGCACAAACAAAATTACAGAGTATGAGGACTTGGTGATAGGACTTCATTTAGATATCTAATGTAAATTCACTAATCTACTTGTCTTCAATGAATCTTAGTTGGTTATCAGGCATGTTAATGATGAATATCAAACAAAGGATGATAAATTGATTCTCTATCATAGAATGGTTGAGGATATAAAAAAATACTTCATAGAGATTTTATTCCAGAAGATCCCTAGAAAAAACAACAAAGGTGATAATGTAATGACCACCATTGGATCCCTAATATCTATTCCATAAAATAGTAATTGGTGCAATTTTCTTGTTGAGAACCTTATGGTACCTACCTATTACATGCCAAAACCTAAAATGGTGTGTGATATTGTTGGTTTTGATTCTCCCTGGTACCAAGAGATATACTCCTACCTCCATGATGAGATCATTCTTCTTCACCTCACACCTAACCAACACAAGACCTTCATTCATCACACCTCTTGATACACTATCCTTGATGATACCCTCTTCTAGAAAAATTTCAATGGAACCCTCCTTATATGTGTTGGAACAGAAGAGGCTTTAACAACATTAGAATAAGCTCATTAAGGAATCCATGGGGCTCACTCTAGTGGCATCACTCTTACAAAGAAAATCTTGTGTATAGGTTATTATTAGCCGACCATGGAGCTTGATCCCTATCACTATTTGAAGAGATGTTTACCTTTTCAACAACATGATAATTTTATATATGCACCGTCCCAAGCCCTTCAACCCACTATCACACCATGGCATTTCTTCTACTAGGGTCTCAATCTCATTAAAAAAATATTCCCTAATTCCTCCAATCACCACAACTACATCATTTCTACCATTAAGTAGTCTACTAAGTGGGTTTAATACATTCCCCTTACACCATAGGAAAGTAGATTTTGAAGTTCATCCTAAATTACCTTATTTGTCACTATGACATTTCTCGAGACATCATTATTGATAATGGGTCCCTTTTCAAAAACCAGGATGTCACAGAGCTATGTAAGAAGTTTGGAATTACCCATCACTTCTCCTCCAAGTACTTCACACAAGGAAAAAACAAGAAGAGGCTAGAAATAAAACGTCCAAAAAATCTTGAAGAAAATAATCGATGATGCTAGCTATAATTGGCACCTCCAGTTAAAATCGACCCTCTAGGCCTACCACACTTCCATTTGCACACCCACCGGGGCCACTTCATTTTACCTTGTTTAAGGTACTAAAATCATCCTCCCCATTGAGATCAATATTCTTTCCCTCAAAATATCCTTGAAAATTTGTTATATGTTTAAGAATACTGGGTTGCTTGCTTGGAAGAGCTTGAGCTCGTAGATGAATGTTGCCTTAATGCCCTAAACCACATTTGCGTGTATCAAAATTGTTTGTGTCTATAATTTAATAAGAAGATCGAATCCAGTGATTTTAAATTTGGTGATCTCATTCTACACTACAACATGAAGAACCTCTAGAATCGGTAAAATAAAGGAAAATTTGAGCCTAATTGCTTGGCATTGTTTGTGGTTACAACTAAATTTGGATTTGGAGCCTATAAAATAGAAACAATAGAGGAAGATCCTATCCTTGAGCCTTTCAACATCATACATCTATACCACTTCTATGCATAGCATATTTGGGAGTCCCTCCTCTAAAATAAAAAATACAAAAAATTTAAAAAAGCCAGAAAAATACAAAAAAATAAAAAAAGTAAAGAGAAATAAGTGTTCAAAGGTGAAAATTTGGTAATCAAACACCTTGGACAATTATCATGGTGAAAACCTTCCCGATGAACCATGGATAGAAATTTTGGATCCACCATCTATTAGGTTCATTCAACCTTCTGCCTCATGTCAAGATCTCCTTCCATCTATCTGCTTCATCCCATCCATTTGAAAATTCCTACACCCGCACCCCATATCTGTGCGAGAATCCTACCAATTCCATTCCTCTTTCATGCTGCAATTTTTTCCCATATTCACCCCACCATCCCTACCAGCTCTCCCTGACAAGGACTTTTTCATCATCATAATAAGGATTCATTTTCAATTCACATTATCTCAACACATTGAGCTCCATCAAACTGAGCTTGTCATAAACACTTTGACCGCATGAGTTTTAACCAAATGAGTTCTAAGATCAATTTTCCTAGATATTGTTCATTTTATGTTTATTTACTATCGAATGCCCATTTTAAACGAATAAATTTATGCCCTTAGGATGCATCCTTCCTGAATTGTCCTATCAAACCCATCCTCAGAAAATCTTATTCATGGAAAGAACTATGGACTGAATGGTTTCTTGGTCATGAAGTCTTTAGTTGATTTTATCTTTTTGTTTCAATAGAGCCTACTCTTGATTTCCTTGATCTTCCATATATTGGTGTATCTTGACTAGTGTATATTGGCACATGTGTCATTTCCAAAATGATCTAATTATCAGTATTTTAGTGCATTTGTGTTTCTTACGCAATTATGGTTATGTATGCCTCACTGGGGCCGGGGTCTCATGCAATTCTGCCAAGTCTCTAATCGGGACTTGGGTGTATTCAAGAATCCTCATGAGTGTTTCTACATTATTTCCATCATTATTGTTAATCTACATCTATGTTACTAAATCTACCTTGTCTAAGAGTCTAGTCCACACAAAGGAACTATGCCATCAACACTCTCTAGCATGCGATGCATACCTCCTTTTGCAAAATCAATCTAGGGTATGCTCTCCAACATCAACACAATATAATCCCCAAAATTCTCTTTGCATTTAATTAGTTGAATAGATAGATTCATTGGGAATTATGCATTTTGCATTATGATCCTCCTATTTATTCACTTTTTCCCCCATCCTAGCTAGCTAAATATCCCTCCTATTTGTCTTCATACACACAAAAACATGTTCCATTTTAGAGGTCTTAAATTCATTAGTTGCATGGTTATTATTGCATTAGGTTGCATCCCATATTTAATTTCAATAGTCACAGTATTATGTTGTTACATTAGCTTGCATTTTATCCTTACATTGCATTAGTCAACATGTCATATTTATTGCATTGCTTACAAACATTTCCATTACATATTGCATTAGATTCATTTCATATAGTTTATCAACCATTTTTCATTGTCTTTCATTAAATATTCATTATCAATTTATTAAATGCATCAATTAGGTCGTTATTTACCTTATCATCATTTCATTACACATTACACTCATTTGCACTAGGTTCATTAAACATGCATTTATCATTTCATTAAGAACATTTATCATTATATATTATAAATTGCATATCCATATAAGCATATCATTTCATTAATTACATTAATTATACATCACATTACATCAATTACGTCTCATTAATCATTAATATCACATTTTCATCATATGTATCCATCATATAATAAGCATTAAAATATCCATCACATATCCATTTTTTCATAAATCACATCATTATAGTATCATAGGCATAACATCACATAATAAATATCGTATCCATCTCACATGCATTATTTAAAATTATCCATTCTGCATAAAAATCATATTTACATCATAATCCATACTCTACACAACCCTACATCATAAACATTTGAACCATACATACAACCATATAATATAGTATGCATCACATCACACACACACACACACACACACACACACATCATGCATCACAATCATCATTGTCATAACAAATGTATCTTATATATTATACATAAGTATAAATGCATCCATAAACTGTCATAAACATCACATAGAACCCACTACATCATCATATAGATAATAAAATAATAAATGTCCATAAATTCCATAAAATGTCCATAAAAGTGTCACATCATGTAGAATCATAATGTCCATCACAAAGTACATCAATGAATATATCATATATACATATGTTGCTATACAAATCATCTCAAAATTATAAAAATGTGTATCAAGGTATCTGATAGGTCATCATGATGCAATCTGGGATGGTCCTCCTCCTCTGTCCCTCCTCAATGGCCTAGGTACTATTCCCAATGAACCCTGACATGCCCCTCCTAGTGTGTGCATCTATGTCTTATCTAAGAAGGTTGAGCTCCACTTTCCCTCTGGCACGACATCATAGAATAAAATTTAGTAATACTCTACCTTTGTCACTATCTAGGCCTCTCTTAGATGTGTTTTAGAGGCATCTATGAGTACCTGGTCCATCCCCCTTGCCATGGCAGCCTTTCAAGCGATTTCTCGCTCTACCTATATGCCTTTGACTATCTCAATGCGTCATCCCTCTCAACCATCAATGTCTGGATTTTATTTTAGATATCCTCCTTTGCACCTAGACTCACCATTATAATGCAATCCCTCTCCTATCCAAACTCTCTTGCATCAACCCTCCACTAAAGATCTACTAAATAAATCTCAAGACTAGTAATGTGTGTCCTCTCAACGTCACAGAGCCCCTACAGTTGTGTCACCTCTTCCTATAGACTATCCCTCTTAGCCTCAGTGGTATCATGATAACCTTTCCCTATCTCCATCTTCCTCTTATTACTCCATATCTTTGTGTAACTTTGATCCCTATCCCTACTGATATCATCATCTTTCCATTGTATGGCATCATGGGTTTCCAGTGTCACCATCCTAGGTGGTGGTTATACCTTTAGGGTTGAGGTAGTTAGTACTACTGGCTATACAATGGGTGGCTCTTGTTCTTGTCATTTTCCCTAAGCCTTTTCCTTTCCCTATCCTTATCCGTGTCCCTAGACCTTTCCCTATCCCTTAGGAGGTTGTGCCTACTCTCCTCCCTATCCCTATCATGTTGGGGCTCTTTGTCTTACTCTGGTCTAACTCTGGCCACAGGTTCCCTCTATCAGAGAATCCTACCACCATCTCCCCCATCCTCATCTCCTTTATCCCCTCCTCCATAATATCCCTCCACCGTACCCTCATCTATCCCTAGCCGCTCATCTGTCACTACCCTCCCTAGGTTTGTTAGTGTAACAGGCCTATGTGCGGCCCACAAAGATGCATAGGTAGGTGTAACCCCTATGTCTATGATATCCTTTCCTCTCCACCATGAGATAGGATGCATAGACCTACAACTATATTGGGCCTACATTAGGTCTTAACCATAGCCCCAAGATCCAACCTCTCATGTCACGTGTAGATGTGGGAATTCATTTGACACTGCATCCTACTCTAACCCTAACTAATGCATAACCTATTATAGCTGGTACCTCATGATCATGTATACACTCCTCCCCACAAACTAGCACATAGACCTACAACTATATTGGGCCTACATTAGGTCTTAACCATAGCCCCAAGATCCAACCTCTCATGTCACGTGTAGATGTGGGAAGTCATCTGACACTGCATCCTACTCTAACCCTAACTAATGCATAACCTATTATAGCTGGTACCTTATGATCATGTATACACTCCTCCCCACAAACTAGCATAGTATCTAGATATATTCCAGATGGTATATATCCCCACTTTTGTCATCTCTCTATTGCTTCTCATCCCAAAAACCCCATGGATCACAATCTTAGAATGATGTCCGCTCAAACACAAGGAGATCATCTAACATCCACTGCCAATATACTCTCCCTCTAACTGATGCATACTAGATAGGATAATCTACATGCATATGTCTCATATTTATTCATATTCTCATATTGTGGAATGAGACTAGCCACTACTATATGCTCCTAGGCCCACACAAGTAATAGCGAAACCCTTGTCCCGAAGTTCTTGCCACCACGATATGCGCACATATGCAAATCGTGGTACAATTTCCCCAAGATAGTGTAACCCCAACAATAGAGTGCACCTTCCTCTACTATCATATAGCTAAACACCCTCTCTCATCCATGAGAAAACTTGTTCCTTGCCAAGTCTGGAAGCATCCCCCCTCTAATCAAACTTTCAAGGTAAAAATCTAGTCTTGGTAACCTATCATCTACTATTGGCTGCCATGGAATTCTCTTCGTATCTCATGGTAGGGTGGCCATCGGTTGTCTAAATAAATACTTCATGTAGTACTTGGATTCCTCCAAGATGTACTCCGCTATACCCTCTGATAGGAACCCTATATATCATCCATACTTCTAGTAGTGTCACAGTGGCCTCTCCTATTGATAGGTGGAAGCTTGAGGTGTCACTATACCACCTCTCCACTAGTGTCTTCATGAGTACATTATGCATTTGAATCTATGGTCACTTGTGTACATGGTCCAAACCACATAGAGTCACTACCCCAGTCTTGGAAATACTTAACTGGTCTTGCAATGCCATTGTGGTAGGCTAGTGATCCCTCAAACCCAATGGCGGTTCCTTTGCTTACATCTATTCAAACCCATGTCAGTTAGACTTAACCCTTTCCTTTTCTTCCTAAACCTGATCATGATTGCGACATCATGTCGGTCTAACCTAAGTCTACCCCGAACCCATTAGGAAAAGTTTTGTGATGATCGCTACTATCCCTTTCTTTCATCGGTGTAGAAATTGAATCCTAGGTATGGATGTGGATTGGTGCAAGTGTTGATCTATAGAGACACCAATCTGGCCTTTGGTCCCTAATCCAAAAATCCCCTTTAGCGTCTCCAAATACCCTGATATATTGATCAATGTCTTTTCTTGTAGAGCTACATCTGTGAGGATGCTAATTGTGCAATCAAAGTTTGTGCAAACATTGATCACACAATAAAAATTCCTTCCTGAACCCATTTAACTCTTCTCAATAGTCGTACAACTCCCTTATAAATGCTCTTTGAAAATGAGAAATGGAATTATAAGGGTGAGACTTCGATACTCACCGATGGGTCCCAATCTACCGGGAACAAGTAGACTCATATGTAGTGTTAAACTATGAGCTCTGAGTGAACTATGAGTGTTGAAAGTGATTTCTCATAGGGCCCTCCCACCATACTTATAGCCCCCCTATGACCCCTTTTTCCATATTAGGCACTATTTTTCCTCGCATTTTCTCCCACCACCTTGATGGTCATGAAAATTCCTCCCTTCCTCCTTTTCTTTATTTCTTTCCCCTCCTTCCTTTTTTTTGATAAAATTCCACAAAAGTTATTTTTTTGTGTCATTTTCTCAAGGGGCATGATCTCTCACCATCGTTTCTTCAGCACAACTCCTAGGCTTTTTTTTTCTCTTGGGGGCATCTTACTTTCTTTCCTTTGATGCGATGTCATCTTTGATGTCACATTAAAGAGGGGAAAAATGTAGATGTCTAAAAATGTCTTTCGACACATTAATTAAATTTGATTTAATTCATACCCCATTGGGCACTATAGATAATTTTAATTAATTAATTATACTTTTCTTGTTCAATCTACCTATTTAATTAAATAGGTTCAGTACCTAAACTATTTTAACTACACCCCTTTAATGTATTAAATTCTATTTAATACATTTCCCCCATAAATACACTTTTGAATAAATTTATATTTATTTAAATTCCTCCATTTATATTTTTTATTCTAAACCATGATTTAAATAAATTTAAGTTAAATCTAAATCTAAACTCTACCTAAAACCTAGCCTATATACATCACCTCACCCACTAAACCTATCACATTTGAGTTAATATTTTATCAACTCCTAATCCATAGAAACTCTTCCCAAGGAAGGATAACCACCTTCCTTAAATTATCCAACCATATCATTACAACCTTGTCCCCTCTCTCTTATTCTAAGGTTTCTCACACATGTGTAGCAACCTTGAGCCTTTCAAAACATAGATTCCCATCTTCTCTCAAGTTGCTCACACATAGGTGAACAAATTTGAATTTTGCATGACCATATTTTTTCCCATGTGTCTCCCATGTGGCTCCTATGTGGATGCCACATAGGTGCCACTTCATCCAAGCCTCTCAACTCCATCCAAAAATTTATAAATAAGAGCCCTCACTCCTTTCATTGGTCCATTATCCATTGCATTGTTATCATGTTATTTTCACTCTAGGATTTCTAAGAAAATTTCATAGCATATCCATGTTAGCTTGATTTTTTAGTTTGAATCTTGAATATTATAGCATGTTAGTCTTTTAATCCATGATAGTTTAATATTTAATCTCATAGTAGATCATTTGAGTTGAATCTTGAATGTTCATCATCTCAATCATCTTGGATGATTATTGCAAACTAGTTCCTCATACTAGTTTTGTAATACTTTTTTATCTCCATTAACTTGCATATGTCCATCTTTAAGATTGCATTTGGGGATTAACATATTGTGTTTTGGAGAGAAATACCCACATTTATCCATAATAAAAAAATAAAATGAAATATGGGTGCTACCATTTTAGTTCAATCAAAGGTTATGTGTTTTTAGTATATTCATGTTTAGTCTTGTTTGAATGTAGATTTTTCCTAATGTTTGTCATGTTTGAGCCTAACTACATAGGGTGGAAAAACACATATACAACTGGTACAAGTTGTAATACCACAAGAGGTAAAAGGGACTATTTTGACTAGTAAACAAGAAATCCCGTGGGAGATAAAAGTGATCTTGTGAGAGTTAACAACAATCCTAAAAGAACAAAATTACTAAGTAAAATCAATTAAAAACTATGATCCCATGGGACTAGGAAGAAATTATGGATGAGGATGGAAAATTGGCTATATATGATATGGGTGCAAACCCAAAATTTTTAGGGTCAACCTTGTTGGAGTGCAGAGAAATGTTGTGAGAGTGTATAGTGGTAGTTATTGTGCTAAGCATATGAGAGTTGACCAGTCAAACAACATTCCTGCTAGGTTATGTTTAGTTATGCAAGGAATCTTATAAATCTACACAATGATCCTATAGAAATTTAAACAATTTTGTTTAGTAGTGGTGTATTATCGGTTTTGACTATAATGGCACTCATCTCACAAAAGGAAAAAAAATGATCTCACAGGAAGAGAGATAGATAATTTTACTGGTGATCCCACGGGTTATAATAGTGTTCCCAAATGACTAAAAAAGGTCATTTTTTGAACTTGGTATATTTTACAACTAACTAATAAGTAATGGAAATTTTGTAGACTGTAATAATGTTCCCGCTAAACTTTAGCAAAGTATTAACAAGAAATTCTATAGGGGGACAATTGAATAAGTTGGAATTGTTAAAATCTCGGACTGACTGGTAAATGAATGGGTCTAATAGGAAAAAATCCTGCAGGAGTATGAAAAGAATCTTGCGAGACTAAGTATAGAATGTCTACATAAAATCTTGCATGAGATTAGAGAAACACCACAAGAACTGATTTGGATGTGTTTTTTTGAAAAATTTGGACAGATTTAGGATTAAATCTTGGTGAATTTGTTGGATTTTATTTAGATTTGTGTTTTTTTTGGAAAAATATGTGTAAGTAAAAAATCACAAGCAGCACAAAATATATATTATGTAAGCAAATACATTCATAACTAAGACCGAAAAGGATACTATTTGTTGAATCCCAGTTTTGATTTCTCCAAATACTTAGACAAAGTAGGTGTGTAAAAATTAAGTGTCACTAGCTCCCCTTCATGACATGAGAATCACTTAATTTCATATTTTGAATAAATCCAAAATATTTACACCTTGACACTGAAAAGTATAACTTAGGGAAAATTTGATGATTCGACCATCTGCACCAACAAATATGGGTTTTTGGCTACTAAAACATGGATCATAGTAAGGCCATCTAGTTCAGGGGAAAAATGATAAAAACCCTCAAGAGTTCTCCCAACCCTTAGAAAAATGGATTTTATGCATCACAAGGATACTAAAGGAGAATATCAGATGCCACTTCTAGTTGATATTATTTTCATCAAAACAACATTTTTAAATGGTGATTTGAATAAGCTTGGATTTGCCTCATTAATACGTGGGTCACTGTCTTGGTGTTGTGTACCTCTTTACCCAACTAAGGAATACACACTAAGAAAAAAGAAAAATGAGTGTTAATATTGTTTTCTTTTTGCACCCAATACCATGAAAGAAAGGGGAGAGGATAGTGTGTTATTAATGGGTCCACTCTACATATGTGCAAGTGCATAAAAAACATAAGACATGGTGTTTATTTTAAGACCAAAAAAAAGTGCCTATTCTAAACAAATACATGAAAGTGATAAAATTTCCTTTTTAACCAACATAAAGGTTCGGTTTAAACCCAAATAAAGGTTTCTAGTGTTCTCATAAAAATAATAGAACATAAGTGTTCTCACGAGTTTTAAGAGTGTTCTCATGGGAGTTACTTTTCTGGTAAAAGTAGAATTCGTGAAGTGTAAAATAACCAGAAGATGCAAACTAGATGTCATGTTAGGGATCCTGCCACTTTCACAAGTGTTCTCGTAGAACTTGAAAAATATAGAAATAGATAACGAAAGTCCAATGAGATCATTTTCTCATGAATAGGTATGCAAATTCGTAGAAGATAAGAGCATTCTTGTAGAAATTTAAAATTAGACCTACACAAAAAATGAAGCTCGTTGGTTGTCTGAGAGCCTTTAATCTCACAATTCCTAGCATAACATGTTAGAAAATAGCAATGAAAACACCAAAATCAACAAAAAAAAGTTATATTGACGCATGAAGTGGGTCTCACTGGGCATGCCAGAATGTGTGAGGTGAAATAGTTAGTTAAAAAGGGAATACAATAAATAGTAAAACATTCAAACAACTAAATTAAATCAACATCATGATAAGTCAATAAGAGATCAATCTAAATAAAATGAGTGTGCAAACCTTTACAAATCCAAAGAGAGTTCTCTTGACATGTAGATTTTTCCAAATCTATTGATGTATGTTCACAAGGATTCTCAAGCTTCAATGATTTGGAATGATTTTGACATGGTAAGGGTATGATATTAATTTTTTTGAACTCAATTTGACATGGTAACTCTGCTCTAAAATGTGGATGAAGAAATGAGGAATGAGTCTTCAATTTATAATATTTACAAGGGATAAATGGGTGGTGGAGATCGATTGATGGGGAAGGGTCAAGATGCACTCAAAGGAGAGCACATGGATTGTGCTTCTTTAAGGTCATAGTATTGTGACAAGTGTCATAATGGGGGAGCTTGAGAAGACCTCGGGGGTGGAGTAGATTTTCCATAAAGGCATTTCTTGTCTCACACTCCAAAGGAAAAATATTGGGGAATGTGACCATTTTGGGGAGTGTGAAAGGATTTTGGAGAGTGGGAAGGAATTAAATATTCCTTTGAGGGGACAAACATGTAAGAATCTCATGTGGGATCTTACATATGCATTTAAGGTTGACAAGAGGGGATTTGAATTCGGTGGCTAATCTTTTATCAAGGAATGTACAAATTATTAGGGATAGGATTAGGATTAATTAGTAGGTAAGTGGGTTAGATTGGGTTAGAAGCATGGGTTAGGTAGTTAGAGTGAGGTTAGGTGATGGTTAAAGTTATTAGCCATGTGTCCAAATAGATTAAATAAGATTAATTTATTCACAAGTGGGGGAATTAGGATAAAGTGAATTAATTTAAATATATAAGTGTATTTATTTAAATTAATAGAAGAAAGAGAGATTTAATTAATTAAATGGTTATGGGTTATCATTAAATTAATCAAACTATAGCTAATTAATTAAATCATTTTATCTAGAACAAAAATGCTAAATAATTAAATAATTCACAATTATTAAATGAAAAATGAGAGTAAGAGGACTAAATTTAATTAAAATTATTCATCAAATTTAGGTTTCTACAATATGCAAAGGAAACATTTACAATGCTACTGAAAATATTTGTTTAATTGTCACCCAATTTTTAAGATGGGAAAATAATGAATGCTTTCAATTTTGACAAACAGAGGCAAGTCATGCATATATGCCCCATCGAGGGAAATATTATTTTAAAAAAATTTAGAAACCAAATTTAAGAAAATTGGAGGAAACTTTTGGGTCCACAATTGTTGCTCGTAAGGCAAAATTGGGCTTTTTCTTTCAACTAGCATAACTTTCACTTGGAGAATCCATTTTTTAACTTCTTATGCTCATTTGAAAGTTGTTTTTGATAACTACATGATGCTATAGTTTGGTTCCTAGATTGTGCCATTTTTACATGTTTTGGGGGCCAAGAAGTTAGTTGTTCTCCTTTACACAATTTCGGTCATAACTTTTGCATACAAAATTAGAACTTTAAATTTCAAATAGATGTTGGAGATTATGTTGAGTTTATTTTTCATTGGTTCTATTTTTTTATTAGTTTTATGAGTATGGAGATTTGTGTGCATATTTTTTCCCTTATTGGTAACTAATATTTGACGTGTGAATGTGAGAACATCAAGATAATTTGAGAGGTAAAACCTTTAGGTCAGATTTCATGTTTTTACAAGATATTTATGATCTATAGTTGATTATTAGATTTGGTGCCTCTTGGTACATGTTTATAGGTTCTTTTAAAGTTTGGTATTTGATGGTGATAGGTACAAATGTTGTCTTCGGTTTGAGGACATAGTTGGATGTGTTTGAGACTTGGAGTTTCATTCGGCTGACATTTGAGTACAAGCACAATATTGGTGTTGATTATGGTGTCATAGGTATGCAAGTACATTTTTTCAATGACATTACATAATCATATTTGTGGCGACTATTTCTGATTTGGTTTGATAATTGGAGGTTTTTTCTTATATCCTTGATTTTTTATTTAGTTCCTAAACTAAGGTAATTGAATGAGGCCATGTTTCAAAAATTAGATTAGATGTTGAATTGGTGTTTGATTCATTTAGTCTATAGGATTATTCTCCTTAATATATTAGTTTTCAGGTTACTAATGTGATGATGAGTTTGAAATCTTCAGTGTATGTGCTTTATGAGTCATGTAATATTGTATAGGATGTCTTTACTTACATGTTGCATAGATGACTTGGTTTTGGTCTATCTATATCCATGTGATTGGTTTAGTGTTGATGCAGACTTTGTTAGTTAACCTTGTCTATTGTTATTAGTGCATTGGTATATTTTTGGGGGGATGGGAGGATAACTAATGTTTATGGTACCTAGATATTTTATGTTGGGACTTGTAGAATGTGGTTTTATGATGATGTCATGATATATTGGTTATTCATTGACTGTATGTTTTAGTGGGAGCATTTGATAATGATGTGTTTGTGGTGTAGGATTGATTCTTGATTGGTGGTTCTTGGCAGTTGTATCTTTTTGGCTTGGAGATCTTGGTTTCACTTTACTTTATTGACACTTTAGTTGTGTGTGTATAAACTTTTAGCATCTACATTAAGGAGACGGATATCACAATGCCATGTGTAAATCAATATCCTAGTTCAATGGGAGTTTTTGGAAGTGACGTGGATTCACGATTAGATGGTGTATTTTCTTCTTTAGTGTTTTAGATTTTTGGAGGATTACTTACATCCTATTTCTAGAGATAGGTCTTTCCTATTTTTTTGATTCACTTCTAGGAGATTATTATATTCACAATGATTGGAGATGTGGAAATCTTTGAGGACTCACAGAGTCCTTGGTTGAGGTGTGGTTTATGCTTTTATTTGATAGTTATCATTGTTTGAGTGGAAAATTTTCTATTATAGAATGGTGCACTTTGGATTCTAGATTAGGGTTTGGTATTGTAGCATTTTAAATTTCATCCCTCTATAATTTCATGCTCACCTAGGCCTCATTTTAGTGTGTATGGGCCCTCATTCCTAATCATGTTCAAACTTTCTTACACTAGCTAAAAATCATACATCTCCATAGCATTCTAGACCTCGGGATACTATGAGGTGAAGGTCTCCTAGGGTGACCTTTTCCTAGGATAGGATCGTCTGAGGTGACCTTGTCTTGATAATTGGGACCCAAATTCAAATTAGATGATGACTATCTTGCGAAAGAAGAAAAACTTCTTCCAAGTTGGATCTCTTTGAAATTAAAAAACCCAAAAATATAAGGAGATGTATTAAATAAATCTTACCCCCCATTTGAGAAATTATCTTATGCGTTCACATCCTATCAAGTCAACATCAAGCTCAATAACTATATACAACATGTCATCCCTCTATTTTATTCACGTCTAGCATTGTGGAAAGCTTTAAGAACCTTCATACCAACATATGTTTATGATTGATTTCCTTTTAGGTATTTTCAAGTCATGTTATTACATCAAAACATATGATCATGTTCAAAGAGTTAGGCATCAACAACGTATAAGGTTAATAAATCAGTGTCTAGAATGAGCTAACACATACATAGATCAATGTCTTTGCCTGATCTTGCATCTACACTCCCCTTTGGATTTCTGTTTGGATTTGAATTTCAGTTTTTTTGTTAATTATTTTGTAGTGGATCTTTTTGGATTTGTATTGGTTAAAAGTAAATAAACTTGTATGTTTATGTTGAATAGTCTGGATAACTAAGAGGTGGGGAGGTAAATCGGTTATCATAAGCAATTTTCATCAACTTAATTAATCTGAAGAAAAATTGATTCAATCATATAATTAAAAAAAATTAATCTTGAAAGAACAAAGGAACACCAAACACAATGAACACTATATTTACATGGAAAACCCAAAATTGGAAAAACCTGTGATAAACTAATTCTCGTGAATAATAAAACTTGTCAGTGTGGGACTCGTTAAGGTGATTTTTACAATGAAGGCTCACCATCAAAATTTTGACTGTAGGTAGGCTCACTTCCGGTAGGATAACTTCTAGTTGGGCTAACTACCTTAATAAAAAATCAACTATCATAGTTGAAAGATGCCTAACTTCTGTAAAAAATAATGAACAAGGAAATCCACCACTACAATAAGAATTATGAACTGCAACACCAATGAATTACAATATACTAACTTTGGTTGCACACTTTTTCATACACAATAAGGTTTGAATATATTCTTCGCAAGTTTGCATAACTACATGCAACACACATATATTGAATATAATCATCCTTTATATATAACATTCCATGCTTCCATGTTAATCTATGTTAGCTATGTACAATAGTAATTATCAATCTAAAAATTTAGTCAAATGCAATTAAAATAGGTTTCCATAGGATATTCCCTTGGTGGAAGGAATGAAATGTGTACCACACCAAAATATTCTCGCTCAATACAACATGATACTCATATACCTTGGTATCTAACACCAAAGAATAAACTATATATGTTACAATGCACACTATGTTTCCAAACACAATTTCAAATGTCAAGATCGGTCTGAACCCAAAAGAGTGTATCTCATTACATTACAACATGATTGAGACTAGTCAAAAACATGAATGGGACTAGGAAAAGATCAATCAAAGATAAAAAAAATATAGCACATCATCCATAGCACACCAACTCTAGATCGCCAAGGCCAAACAGAACCTTGACCAATCAACTAGAATATGTTGACACAAATGATAATCATTAATGAAAAAAACAAAAAAAATAGTATAAAATTCCAACAATATCTTCATTTGTCATTGATGTAAACATTCATCAATGAAAAAGAAAACAAATAAATATCAGCATCAAATCAAATCCTCTTTTTTTCTCCCCCTTTAACATAAATGACAAAGGAAAAAACTCCCCCTAAAAAGATTACTCCACTCCCCCAAAGAGGAAGCCACTAAGAATTGATCCAAAAAAGAATAAGCATATAATACCATTGACCAAAGCACACCTCGATGCATATTATTTCTGACTAGGAAGGGGATGAACCCCCAACTTCTACCTGAGATACTCAAAGGTATCTTTACAAAATGGTTTTGTGAAAATATCTACAATCTTCTATTTTTTGGGTACATACTCAAGTCTCACCTCACTGTCCAATACTTTCTCTCTCAAGAAATGATATCTAATGGATATATGTTTTGTTCTAGATTGTTGTACCATATTTATATAAATGTTTATGGAATTTCTATTAACACATGATTGAGATCAGTTCATCAAATGATATGCCAATATCCTTTAGTAATTGTTTCATCTATAAGACTTGAATACAACATGAAGATACTATGATTTATTGATCTTTAGTAGTAGATAAAGATACAAAACCTTATTTCTTAGTTGACCAAGCAACCAACCGGGAGTCAATAAAATAAGATCAAACACTATTAATCCTTTGGTTATTAACACAAATGACCCAATGTACATTAGTATAAGTTGTAAAAGTGAAATATAAATCCTTGGCATACCATAATCAAAACTCTTTCGTTCCTTTCAAATATTTGAAATCCTTTTTACTGCAACAACATGTGACTCCTTTAGTTCTTGTTTAAATCTGGCCGCTAAACAAACAACACATATAATATATGGTCTAGTAGTAATCAAATACAACAAAAATTCAATCATTTATCTATAGTTAGTTGCATTTTCTTGGGTGAATCATCATCTCTTCTCAACTTACATTTAGTAACAATAGGTGTACAAATTGGTTTAGAATCCTCCAACCCAAACTTCTTCAATAATTATCTGATATAATTAGACTGAGATATGAAAATTCCTTGGCTATTCAGATTTAGTTGTAATCCAAGAAATAAATTTAACTCACTAATTATAGACATTTCAAATTATTGTTGCATTTCATCTGCAAAGCTCCTCCAGACATCATCATTATCTTCAAATATTATTCATCAACATACACTATAATAATCAATACCTAATTTGAATCAACTCTATATTATAAGTTATTTTCAACAAATCCCTTTTGAAATTCTTGTCCAATCAGATACTTGTCTAATCTTCCATACCAAGCCCTAGGTGTCTACTTCAATCCATACAAAGCTCTCTTCAACCTGCAAACAACATACATATCACTTCCTAATTTAAATCCTTTTGGTTGTTCAATAAAGACTTCTTCCTTTAATTCTCCATTCAATAATGCTAACTTTACATCCATCTGATAAACTTTGAAATCCTTGAAAGATGTAAAAGCTAGAAATATTCTAATTAATTCTATATGGGAAACATTGGCCTATGCTTGTTCAAAATCAATACCTTTGATCTAAGTGTAGCCCTTGTAAACTAGTCTTTCCTTTTTCCTTATTACTTTTCCATTTTCATCCATTTTGTTTGTTAAACCCACCTTGTTTCAATCAATTTTTTGTCTGTTGATCTGGGCACAAGTTCCTAGGTCTGATTCTTCTCTATCTGATCAAGCTCTTCTTTCATTTCCTTAACCCAACTTTGATCATTACATGCTTCTTCTATAGTCTCTAATTCAGTTTCTGAGAGTAAAGATAATAAAATTTGTAATTATGATAATTCCTTTATTTTTATCTCTAATAATATGATTTTCTAAGTGGTTTCTCTATATATACCTTGGATTTTTACTTTTGGATGTTAAAGCTTTCTTTTTTTCTTCTTCTTTATTTTCTTCCTTTTATTTGCCATCAAATTTGTCTGATTCATATCCAATATTTTTGTTAGGGATTCTTTAAATACCTTCATCAACCTTCACATTCACACTTTATAACACTGAGTCTCTTGTTATAACACTGGTATGTTTTTCTCCTTGTAGAAAATCCAAAAATATTCCTTCATCATCTCTCCTATCAAATTTTATAATATTTTCCTCATCTCTTTGAATGTAGAGCTTTCTTCCAAATTTTTTGAAATATTTAACTGTTAGAGCTCTTCCATGCCATAAATCATATGATGTATTTCTATATTTCCTTCTAAAAAGTTCCCTGTTAAGAGTAAATACTACTTTGTGTATAGCTTCTCTCCAATAGATTTCCAGTAAACTTGCTTCTTTTATCATATTTCTAGTTACTTCTTGAACTATCCAGTTCATTCTTTCTATTACACCATTCTGTTGTGGTATTATAGGATCAGATAATTATCTTTTTATGCCATTTTTCTCACATTAATTATTAAATTCACCAGAAGTAAATTATCCTCCTCTATCATATCTCAAACACTTGATTCTTAAATCTACTTCATTTTCAACTCTTGCTTTGAATATCTCTAATTTTTCCAATGCCTATGATTTTTCTCTTAAGAATTGCACCCAAGTTAATATCAAATAATAATCAACTAAAATCATGAACAATCACTCACCTTGTAAGCTTATTGTTCTGGTTGGATCACACAAGTCAGTGTGTACAACATCCAATAAACTGATAGATGATTTTTATTTTCCTTTGAACAATTCTCTTGTCTTCTTTCCTTCTTCACATCCTTTGTAGATAATGTTGTATGGTTTGGCTAGTCTTGGAAAATCTCTAGCTACACTATTTGAACTTATCCTTACCAAATTGTCAAAGTTAATGTGACCCATCCTTCGGTGCCAGAGCCAATTGTCATCATAATATGATATTAAGCACCTCTTCACAACTTCTAGTTGATACATATTTCCACCTATCCTTCTTCTAACTATAATAACAGTTTTGGACTTCTTTTGGTCTTACAACTATCATCCTAAAATACATCATAGCCATTTTTGCATATCTATCCAACACTCAAAATATTGTGATATAAAACCTTCACATATTAAACATTAGTAGTGTTATATTTTCCATCAAAATTAATAGAACCAATTCCAACAACTTGTGTCATTTGATCAACACCAAATATAATAGGACCTCCATCATAACCTTCAAGATTCAAAAACTTACTTTTATCACCAGTAATATGATTTGAACATCCACTATCAATCAACCATTGGTCTTTATTTCTTCTAATATAAAATGCATTCTCAATATATTCATTAGATTTTGAACAAATGTTAGAGATATCAAATCTAGGGTCTTCTTTTTCAACCAAAAACAAGCAATCTTCTTGATTTGGCTCATCATCTGATATACTAGCATTAGGGATAACTTTAAGAAAATCCCCTTCAAAAAAAGATATAAAATCTTGGCAAATCTTTCATTTTCTTTAACAAAAATATTTTTATGGGTGAATATCTGAATTTTTTGAAAAAAAAATAAAAATTTATTCTTATTGGCGATTATTTTTGAAT
The DNA here is from genome assembly GCA_018584345.1 of Thuja plicata. Lineage (NCBI taxonomy): Eukaryota > Viridiplantae > Streptophyta > Pinopsida > Cupressales > Cupressaceae > Thuja > Thuja plicata. Next base: position 2,847,962 of record MU227701.1, read on the forward strand.
CATATTTTTTTTGTAGAAAATATTGGCGAATCTCAAACAATAGAAAGAAATACATTAATCACCATGGGAAATACTCTCATTTAAAAAAAATAAAAAAATCTTATAAAAAATTATTGGGCTACATGTGAAATTTTTTTAAGGGTTTAAGGGATAGAATCTATAATATTTAGTTGATATGATTTATTAAAATGTAATCTAATAACCCTCATTATATTGTGTGAGATAAATGTACTCATATTTTTAAATTCTAATAGGACCCAAAATTTCTTCAAGACCATTGATTTCTATTGAGATCAACAATCCAAAGGAAATTTCACTCATAAGCATTACAAATCAAATAGTAACACTTGTACCTCATGGAATATAATGAGGGTCACTATATTATATTTTAAATCAATAATGAAAACTAAATATTGGTGATACAATGCTACAGTGACTAATAATTATGATATATTATTGGCGAATTAATTTAGATTTGTAAAATAACTTATAAAATTTGTGTGAATCGAATCGAATCATTTATCAAATATTGTGGCAAATTTTCAATTCAAAATTTTAATAAAATAAATTATTTAGTGATTTAAATATTTCTAAAACAAAATTTTGTAAAATTGTATCGATTTAAGTTGTCTTAAATCTTGAATTATTAGCAAAATTTGGATTCTTAGATTTCAAAAATTAGCCAATTGGTGAATATTATCCACTAAAAAAATAATTGACTGGCATTTTCATTAATATAATAGGCTTTCTTATTTAATCTTTTGAACTTTTGTTTTGTTCCTTCTTGCAGACATCGAGTTTTAATATGACCAAGCTTTCCACATCTAAAACATTTTAGAGGTAACATACCTTTGAATTTGTTGGTAACTTTCTTCATCTTTCCTGTGAAATTCATTTCCAACGCATCTAAACTTTCACTGTCTAAATCATCCCTTGTCTTTGTGGACTTAAATTCTATTTCATTTTTCTCCTCTTTTCCAAATTTCCTTAACTCATAGGGGGGAAAAGTGCCAAAAAAGTTCTCTATGGTGAATTTCTTTAGATCATAAACTTCCTTAATAGATGAGATCTTGGTGTTGTTAGTAATAACTGAGAGGGGGGGTGAATCAGTGGCCTCAAAAATATTTTAGTTAATCAACCCAAAAACTTAGTACCACAATATTAAGCCTCTAGTTATCTTCAGTCCTATAATACTAATGCCTTCAAATATACTTATCAAATTACTACTACTCGGACTGCTTTGTTAGACCTTATTTTGTATGTTTACCGAATAACAGTCTATTAATTTACCAAAAAATAGTAAATTTCTTAGAGTATACCGATCAATCCAAATTAGCTATGTGTAATGCAAAACACTAAATTAATGACTCATAAACACATTGACACATGGATTTTTAACATGGAAACCATGTTAAGGGAAAAACCACTTGGGACCAGTAACCCAAAATTTTCACTCTTCTAAAGTGAGCTTGGTGAAGAGCCAACCCTGTTAAAGGTTACAAACACACTGTTAGGTGTGACCTTGTTAGAGGATTTAAAAGATTAGTTTGTCACTTGGTATCGGGCATTTCTATGCTACCTTCCTTGTCCAAACTCTTTTGGTTTGTCAAATGGTATCTGGAATCTCATGATATCTTCATGATCAAACTTTTTGATACTCCTTGGGATGTATCTCAATATAGAAAGGATCTTTAAATCCTGCTTGGTTAAGAGACTTTCTGAATCAATGGTTAAACTAAAACAATATGATCTCTTCACATATACAACTTGTACTTGCAGCTTTTCAAATCTATTGTAAGCTCATAAAACCAATTTGATCAATATATATTTTTAATACCTTTTCTCCACTTTTGTTCTTCTCGGTGATGCTATGCTCTATTGCTCGGTGTCTATAGAAATATTTAGCTCTTTCCTCAACTTGATTGATCATGACTATATGAAGTTGTTCTTCATCAGTTTCTCTTTAGTATCCTCTTTTTCATTCAATCCCCTTAATTCATAATGAATTAATTTGTCTCTTTATAGACATGATATCACCATTGTTAGGTTGTTGGTTTTCTTGATCTTGGTGTGATTCGCAATCTTAGCCAATTTGATTTAAAGAAAAACTGTTGTTTTATCTCACATAGATCTTCTTGCCAACTAAACAAAACATATTTAATCCTTTACTCATCTCAGGCTTTATCTTGTCGATGAAAACAATGATAACTACCAGCTAAGTCTATATTTAGCTCTGCTAGCTAGATATTTTGTCTTTTCTGAACTCAAGTTAAATTTAGTGTTTTAACTCTTTGATAGCTTTGGTGAACACTCCAGTTCTCCTTGGGCTTCTCCGTTGGGTTTGTTTTTCTGTCGGGTTTGTCTTTCCTTCAGGTTACACTATGATTTTGGCCATCATATATGCTTGTGATTCTGCTTGTTGGTAATGCTCATCAGGTTCTTTTCTCAGGCATCACTATGACTTAACTTTCGGTGATCTCTGTCTGTCGGGTTCCACTAGCCTTCGGTGTTTGAAGTCACATAGTGAATTCTTGTCTTTTATGCATTACTGAAAGCATAATATTTATCTCTTTGATTCTCTGAATTCTTTGACACTTTGATTATAACCTATTAGATTATATCAAGTTGACATCAATGACAATACAATCCATTAACTGATTTAGTGTCATGCATTATCTTTCTGCATTTCGGTGATCAACTTAACATCTTCAAACATTCAATCAGTTACATGTCATCAATCTCCCCCTTTGGAATTGATGGCAACATACTACATTATCATACTATACTATTACTAATACAATATGAAATATAGCAGTTTCATCAACCTCTCCTATTGTAACTATTACAAATGTCTGGCTTTCGGTAAGCTCAAAAATATCTTTGATTTGTTTGTTGAAAAGTAGTTTCTTCAATCTTTAATCCCTTTACTGGATAGATGTAGCATCTAATGTCTCTATTATGATATGTGCTCTGCCTTGACTATTCCTCTTCTTGATAATCTCTTTTTCCTTTGACAACAATCTCTCTCTTTGTATGAACTCTCTCCCTTTGTTACTTCTCTCCCTTAGATGGATATTTCATATGTAATCAATTTCTCTCCCTTTGAATATTGATTAATTCTTGTCATGAATAATGATATAATCTCTCCCTTGTGATTCATGATATCTGTCCTTTATGATATTGAGATAATCTCTTCCTTTGACAACAATGCTAAACAAAATTATTCTATATCATCTTCCATCCCTTTATATAATATATATTCCTTCAATTTTCCTATCCATCCGCAATACAATGTCTCTAGTGTTTGGTGCATACTTGTACCTTACTATGTACAGATGTATCTTTTTTTGTTCATCTTTGGTGCTTGCATCAACATGAATGATTTTCATATTATGTTTAGGCTAATGCAACCTTCTACTCAGCTTACTGACCGATAGACAAGGGTTGGACCCCTAGTCTCTATCTCAGGTACTAAAATGTATCTTTCGGTAATGGCTTGGTGAATATATCAGCCAATTTTTCCTTTGATTGAACATATTCCAGTATCACCTCCTTTGATTGCACTTGTTCTATCAGATAGTGATACTTGATAGAAATATCCTTAGTCTTAGCATGCATGACTAGATTCTTAGAAATGTTAATTGCACTAGAATTATCACAATAGATAATTACTAGTTCAAGAATCTTCATAGTCATACCTTCCAGCAACTATTTGATCCATGCAATATTGGAGCCATTTTCAGTAGCAGCCACATACTCTACTTCTGCAGTAGACTAAGAGATGCATCCTTGCTTCTTGCTGATCCATGTGACAAGTTTGTCACCCATGAAGAATGCTCCCCTAGTTGTGCTCTTTTGGTCATTAATGTTTCCAGCCTAATCAACATTTGTATAGACTTGTAGCTCAAATTTTCCTTCTCTTTTATACCATAAGCCATAGTCCTTGGTGTTCTTTAGAGATCTTAGAATTCTCTTGACAACAGTCATATGTGATTATTTGGGATTAGTAGAGAATCTTGCAACTATTCCACCTACATGTGCTATATCTAGTCTGGTATGAACAACATACATTATTTTTCCGATCATTAATCTATACAAGGTTTGATTTACGTCATTTGATTTGTCTTCTTTTGTCAGCTTACATCCAGTAGCCATAGGTGTTCCAACTAGTTTGGAATCTTCCATCTTGAATATCTTCAGCACTTCCTTGATGTATTTGGACTGAGTGATATATATGCCTGCATCTTGTTGAAGAATCTATAGACCAAGAAAGAATTTGATCTCCCCAAACATAGAAATTTCAAATTATTTTCTCATTTCATTAGCAAAGGATTTGCATAACAATTTATTTCCCCCAAAAATGATACCATCAACAAAAATCTCAGCAATCAGAATATTACCATCGGTATCTTCTTTTAAGTACAGATTGCTATTTTCACTTGTTCTAAAAAAATTAATGCTAATGAGATAGGAGTGAAGTCTTCCATACTAGGCTCTAGGTTCTTGTTTCAATCCATACAAGGCTTTATGTAGTCTACATACCATGTTTATCTTGTCTGGATCAACAAACCCTTCTAGTTTCTCAATGTATACCTCTTCTTCCAGTATTCCATTTAGGAATGCAGATTTGACATCCATCTGGTATACCTTGAATCCTTTAAATGTAGCATAAGAAAGTAAGATTTTAACTCCTTCTAGTCTAGCAATGGGTGCAAAGTTTTCTCCATAATCAATACCTTCTTCTTGTGCATATCCCTTGCATACTAACCTTGCTTTGTTTCTTGTGACTTCTCCATTCTCATTCAGCTTGTTTCTAAATATCCATTTGGTACCAATGACATTCTTGTCATCTAGTCTTGGTACTAGTGTCCATGTACTATTCTTCTTAATCTGTTCTATTTCTTCATTCATAGCATTGACCCATTCTTCATTCTCAAGTGCAGTATTAAAATATTTAGGCTCAAAATCACAAAGTAAACATCTAGTGTTCAGTGACTTACTTCTTGTTCTCATTCCATCCTTCTTGTCTCCTATGATTTTATTATGTGGATGATGTCTTCTGACATACTGGGAAAGTTTCGGTTCAGCTCTATGTTCATCATTATGGTCATCTTCTTGACCTTTGTTCTGATCTCCATCGCTTGCAACATCATCTTGAGCATTTTCTTGATTTTTGGTAATTGCAGCCTGATGCTCGGGTGCAATGTTCAATTGCTCAAGAGAGATAAACTATTGCTTGGGTAGAGTGTCAGGTTCTGTATAAACAAACCTATTGTAGTCCTCCAGTTCTCTTCTGCTTTCCTTATTATTCTTTTCTGCAAATTCATCTTTTTTCACATTTGCACTTTCAAAGATCTTGTTAGATGACTTGTTAAGACATTTATAAGCCTTGCTTTTGGTTGAATACCCTAGAAAGATACATTCTTCACTTTTGGAGTCAAGTTTTTGAAATATAACATTGACTACCAAAGATTCTGAAGTAACCTACATTGGGTGTATGACCATACCACAGCTCAAAGGGTGTCTTCTTTGTGTCCTTCTTCAGTTGTACTTTGTTTAATGTGTAGACAACAATACTAACAACTTCCCTCCATAAAGTTTGAGTGATGCTCTTCTCAATCATCAATGTTTTTGCACAGTCAACAATTGATCTATTTCTCCTCTCAATAATTCTATTTTATTGTGGTGTTCTTGGTGCAGAAACCTGTCTTTTAATTCCATGCTCATTTCAATTGTTAGTGAATTCATCTGAAATAAATTCCCCTCCTGTATCTGACCTTAAGATTTTCAATTTCTTTTCACTTCATTTTTCTACCATAGCCTTATACCATTTAAACATCTTGAATTTTTCTGATTTATCTTTTAAGAAAATAACTGTCATCATTCTAGAATAATCATCAACAAAGAGAATAAAATACCTATCTCCATAGTATCTCTTTGTCCTAATTGGTCCACATAGATTTGTATGGACTAATTCTAGAATTGCATTAGATGTATGGGTCTTACTCTTAAAACTAGACTTTTTCATCTTACCTTTTTTACAATCCTTGCACATGATATGCTCGGGCTTAGTCATGCTCAGTAAGCCTCTGGCATTCCTTTTGTTGCTTATCTTTATCATATTGTCAAAATTCACATGACACAATATTTTGTGCCACAACCATATGTCTTCATTTCTAGCCATCAAATAAGTGGTGTTAATGTCATCAAGATAGAAAAGGTTACCTTTTGTGTGCTCACCAGTTCTGATCAATCTTCTCGATTCATTGAAGATATTTGCCTTCTTATTTTCAAATGCCACTCGGTGACCTATATTATTCAGCTGTGAAACACTTAATAGATTATAATTCAGTCCTTTTACATAGTAAGCACTTTCACATTATAGTTCATTTTCCTTCAACTGGACAAGGTGTATCATTTCCCATTCTTACTGAACCGCCATTATAGTATTCAAAAGTCTCAAAATTTTGTTTATCTCCAGTCATATGGTGAGTGTAGCCACTATCTATGATCCATACATCATTCTTACTAACTTTAGATATGAGTGCAATTTCTACATACCTTTCTCCTTCTTCATTTTAATCATCCTTCATGGCTACAAATACCATATCAATGTCTTCTTCTGATTTGGTGTCAGTGTCATCAACTCTGTTCTCAGCTAGGTAACAAGGTTTCTTCCCTTTGTCCTTGTAGTCTCAGTTATCTCTTTTGTCAGATTGTCGGTTGCTTTGGTAATATCTGTTATCACCTCTATCAAACTTCTTCTCATATGATCTGTCATCACTTTTGTCTTCTTTTATTTCGTTTCTACATCTTACAGCAATGTGTCCAATCTCTTTACAATTGAAACATACAAGTGGTAATTTACCTTTTTATCTACCTTTTCCTCTTTGCAATCTTCTTTTCATTAGTGCTTCAATCTCATCAAGTCCTTGATCCTACTTATCACTTTCACTATCATTTCTAATAGCATGTTTATGACTTGAATTACATATTTTTTTAGAAAAATTGAATGCAAATTCTATAGATGGTAAGACACTATTTTCAAAGTTATTCATCTCAAATGAAATTAGTCTACCAATGAAACTATCTAGAGTAACTGTATTGTTTTCAACTACTCTTATTTCTTGAATAGTAGAGACTCTAATAGCATATATAGATAGTAAGGTTCTTAAGATTTTACTTTCCACTATCTCATCTTCAAGTACACCTCCAACTCCTCAGATAGCATTGACTACCTCTTTGATTCTACAGCTATACTGAGTGATATTTTCTCCTTCTTTCATCCTTAGGTCATCAAACCTCCCTCTTAGGCTTTCTACCTTGGCTCTTAGTACATTAGCATCTCCTCCATGTACCAGCTTCAACTTATCCCACATTTTCTTTGTAGAGGTACAGGTTTTGACATCTTCAAACTCAACATCAGAGAGTGATGAGGCAAGTTCTATCATCATGCAATTATGCTCATGCTTTTCTCTTAATTTCTCAAGAGTGTGAGGCCCTGTAGGAAACACACATTCAGTATCAAGGTATTGAGTAACATCATTTCCAATACCTGATAGGTGGAGTCTTATTTTGCTTTGCCATGATGCAAATTTGTCTTTATTCAAATTGGGCACATCTTGTCTATTCATCTTGTGATCTTTTGCTTGAGCTGTTAAACTCCCTTTCTAAGCACACAAGCTCTGATACCAATTGTTAGTAATAACTGAGAGGGGGGGTGAATCAGTGGCCTCAAAAATATTTCAATTAATCAACCCAAAAATTTAGGACCACAATATTAAGCCTCTAGTTATCTTCAGTCCTATAAGATTAATGCCTTAAAATATACTTATCAAATTACTACTACTCGGAATGCTTTGTTAGACCTTATTTTGTTTGTTTATCGAATAATAGTCTATTAATTTATCAAAAAATAGAAAATTTCTTAGAGTATATCGATCAATCCAGATTAGTTGTGTATTGCAAAACACTAAAGTAATGACTCATAAACATATTGACACATGGATTTTTAATGTGGAAACTCTGTTAAGGGAAAAACCACTTGGGATCGGTAACCCAAAATTTTCACTCTTCTAAAGTGAGCTCGGTGAAGAGCCAACCCTATTAAAGGTTACAAACACACTGTTAGGTGTGACCTTGTTAGAGGATTTAAAAGATTAGTTTGTCACTTGATATCAGGAATTTCTATGCTACCTTCCTTTTCCAAACTCTTCTGGTTTGTCAAATGGTATCTGGCATCTCTTACTATCTTCATGATCAAAATTTTTGATACTCCTTGGGATGTATCTCAATATATAAAGGATCTTTAAATCCTGCTTAGTTAAGAGACTTTCTGAATCAATGGTTAAACTAAATAGTATGATATGTTCACATATACAACTTGTACTTGCATATTTTCACATCTATTGTAAGCTCATAAAACTAATTTGATCAATATATCTTTTCAATACCTTTGCTCCACTTTTGTTCTACTCAGTGATGTTGTTCTCTATTGCTCCGTGTCTACAGAAATATTTAGCTCTTTCCAGAGCTTGATTGATTAGGACTATATGAATTTGTTCTTCATGAGTTTCTCTTCAACATCCTCTTTTTCATTCAATCCACTTAATTTGTAATGAATTATGTTGTCTCTTTATAGACCTTATATCACCATTGTTAGGTTCTTGATTTTCTTGATCTTGGCATGATCCGCAATCTTAGCCAATCTAATTTAAAGAAAAACTCCTATTTTATCTCACAGAGATCTTCTTGCCAACTGGACAAAACAACTTTAAATCCTTTACTCATCTCTGGATTTATCTTGTTGATGAAAACAATGATAACTACTAGTTAAGTCTATATTTAGCTCTGCCAGTTAGATATTTTGTCATTTTTGAACTCAAGTTAATTTCGGTGTTTTGACTCTTTGATAGCTTTGGTCAACACTCCAGTTCTCCTTGGGCTTCTCTATCAGGGTTGTCTAGCCTTCGGGTTACACTATGATTTTTCTCATCGGGTTCTTTTCTCGGGCATCATTGTGACTTAACTTTCGATGAGCTTTGTCTGTCAGGTTCCACTAGTCATCAGTGTTTGAAGTCACATAGTGAATGCTTGTCTTTTTTGCATTAGTGAAAGAATAATCTTTATCTCTATGATTCTCTATATTCTTTGACACTTTGATTATAACCTATTAGATTATATCAAGTTGAAATCAATGATAATATAATCCATTAACTAATTTAATGTCTTGCATTATATTTGTGCATTTCGGTGATCAATTTAATATCTTCAAACTTTTAATCAGTTAAATGTCACCAGGTGCTATAACTATTTAGTAGGGTCATCACAATCTTTTCCATACTATCTTCATCTGTTAGAGTACCTCCTTGATTTTTGACTTCATTCACAACAATATCAACTCTCTAAAAATATTTTTCTATATATTCACCTTCTTCGATTCTCAAATTTTCATATTTATGCTTAACAATCAATTTCTTTGATAATTTAATTCCATCATTTACTTCATAGATCTCTTTCAAATTTTCCCAAACTTCATAAGAACTATTCAATGAAATGACTTTTGTCAACTTAGTTCTTGATAAAGCACTACAAATAGTATACCTTGCCCTTTCATTCTCTTCATGAACCAAAATCTCATATGCAGTAGTAGGACCATTTGTTCATGCAAGATATTTCATCTCAATAGATTTCCAAGTAGTGTAGCTCAGGGAGTTCAGGTAACCTCTCATCTACACTCTCGAGAAACTATAGTCGGATCCATAAAACATAGGAATTGGCAGCTTGTGCGCCATTGGATCTACTTTAAGTGGTTAATATTTCATCCAAGGATCCAAAGCTCTGACACCAATCATTGAACAGTCCAAATAACTAAGAGGGGGTGAATCAGTTATCATAAGAAATTTCCATCAACTCAATTAATCCAAACAAACCTTAACTTAATCAAATAATTATAATATATATAAGCTTGAAAGAACAAAAGAACACCAAACAGAATGAACGCCAAATTTACGTAGAAAACCCAAAATAGGAAAAATAATAGAGAAACTAATTCTCATGAATAAGAACATGGGTTAGGGTGACGCCGATTAAGGTGATTTTTGAAATAAAGATTCACTTCCAAAATTATTATTACAGGTAGGATCACTTCCAGTAGGGTCACTATCGATTGGGTTAACTACTCTAAATAAAAAACTAGGTATCATAGCTGAAAGAAAACTTTAACTACCAAAAGAAATAATGAACAAGGAAATCTTCCACTACAATAACAATTATCAACTACAAGACCAAATAATTATGATCTCCTAACTTTGGTTGTGCAATTTTGCATACACGGTAAGGTCTAAATATATTCTTCTCAAGTTCACATCACTCGTACACATAACACACACACATATAGAACAAAATCATCCTTTATATATACTATTTTATGCTTCCATATCAATCCATGTTGTCCAAGCTCACTATTAATTATCAATCTACAAAGTTGGCCAAATTCAATTGAAATAGGTCACCATAAGATATCCTCATGGTGAAAGGAATGAAACATGGACCACACCAAAATCTCCTCACTCAATACAACACACTACCCATACCTTAATATTCAGTTCCAAAGAATAGAACATATATATTACAATACGTACTATATTTCCAAACACAATCACCAATGTTTGTATTGGTATAGACCCAAAAGAATGTATCTCGATATGTTAAAACATGAATGGGACTAGGAAAAATAGAAGAAAATATCGAACAATAGAGCACATCATTTGGATAATGTCAATTAAATATTTCTAAAACCAAATAGAACCTCAACCAATCGACCAGAATATATTGATATAAATGACAATTATTAATGACAACATAAACAAACAATATCACATTCCAATAGTCTAAACATCATAGGAACATTTCTTTTGGGCTTAAATGGAATCATTTTTATGATGCATTTTGAGGATAGTTCAATATTTTCTATTCTTAGCCATGGATTATTGTTGGCTTAGCCTCTTATAATTTGTTATATGTTGTCTGATTCTTTGTTAGGTAGTCTTGTGAGCATGCATATTATGTTCTGAGTGTGTTTATGGGTTGTCATGGAACCCTTGGGAGTGTAAGTAAGACTTCCTCTTGTGCATAATCATTTGATGGTCATTGTGTGTCATATATTTTCTTATGCATTATGGTTATGATTACACTTATGCACATGATGTTATATCTATACTTTCAAAAACAATTAGTGCATATTTGACCCTGGGTTTTGAGGGTTTCTTGGTGGGGCATTACATCTAGTATTAGAGACCATGTTGACATGATAGAATCTATGGTGTATATGTACCCATTATATTTTGTGTGAGTGGTGTGTGGTTGTTATATTATCTAATGTTTATCATTCCTTTTTTATTTCCTTAGTACAACGTACATACATGATTGTATGTTGGACATTATCGATATCTTATTTTTCTTTGAAGGATACCTCCTATGGGTAGAGGTGGTCAATAGAATGCCCGTCGAGATGACCATGAAGAGGAATATCACAAGGAAGAGAATTAGTAGGAATAAAAACAAGAGGATCACCATGAGGACCAAAGATAGGGTCATGGTGGTAATGATGGGAATCCCCAAATGGTTCAGTTACTACAGGAACTTATTACTCGGTTGGGACCTTGAAAAGAGGCATATCACCATGGAGAGTCTTAGTTATCTAATCTTGGATAAAGTGAGGAGATGATATAGCATGATAATTCATGTACATAGAATGTCTCAAGAGTAGAGAATGGGAGAGATAGGGCAGTGGTGGATGACGATACTGTCCATGTAGGGCACATGATGTTTGAGATTTACTTCTAGCAGCTAGTTGACTGTATGTTTGTCATTGATGACAACATATAATATACATCAGTGTTCTATATGTACTTATTAGAATGATTTTATCAAGCCTTGCACGGTTATATTCATGTTGTAGACATGTTTTTTTCATACACGCAGACTCAAATATGAAGTTTCAGTTGTGTTGTGTAATTCTGTTAACAGATGTTACAGTTTCTGGAGTTTGCCTGTACAGAGATGACGTATTGCACCTATCTTTGGGATATGCGTGTGTATATTCAAGACTAATTATGAGTTAAAGATAGTTACCTGAAGGTGCCAAATGTGTTTCAACAAGATTGCAATGTTAGAGTTAATTTGGTGAGGCCGACTTTGTGAAGCGTCGCGTCTATTCAGTTTATATTGCATGGTTATAATTATGCTTGCATGATTAGTTAAGATGACAAGGATGTTATGAAGAGTTTCTTAACAGGTCCCATGATCTCATACATTGAGGAAGATTCTTATATTAGTTCATTTTTAAAATGTTACTTGTGAATGAGAAGGTAAGAGACAGAAAAGGTACAAAGCAGAATATCAGTTGTGTTTCATTCATCAAGGATCTATGTGAAGAAGAAGTGAAAGATTAAAATACATTGGAACTGATCAAGACAATAGGTCTACTCTATATTTCATCATCAAATATAGTGCATATCTATTCTACATAAGGTTGTAGCCTTCGCCATTGAAGTAGTGATCTTTTGGACAGTGAGTCCTCACCCTTAACAGGGTTATTTGTAAAAGACTCCTAACAGGGTCAGACCCTTAACCAGGTCACTATACTTATTGCATTGTAAAGAAAAACTCCTAACAGGGTTGCAAGATCTTTTAACAGGGATTATTATAAACAAGTAAAGTTCAATGTGGGTGTTAATTCCCACTAGGGTTTCTACCATTTGGTTTCCCTATAACCAAATTGTGGTGTTGTCTATTATGTTATCTGAATGTGCATTTACTTTATTGTATTCTGGAGTTAATAAAAGGAAAGAATTTAATTATCTAATAATTGATTCACCCCCCCCTCTGAGTTATCCTTTGGGACTATTCTAACAATTGGTATCAGAGCCAAGTGCCTTGAAGAGAAGCCTAATAGCTTAAGGTAGATCAGATGGCATACTTCAGAAAAGAAAGTCCTAAGTTTGATGGAGAGAATTATGTGGATTGGAAGAACAAAATGATAACACATCTATAGTGTGTTGGTTTTGACATCTTTGAGATAGCCACACAAGAAGTTGTTATTCCCTCCCTAAAAGACCTATCAAGAGATGATGCTACTAGTAAAAAAAAGGATACATTCACAGCTAATGCAGTTTCCAAAGAAGCCCTTATAAGTGCACTATCTGACAATGAATTCTCTGAGATCAAGAAAGTAGACAAAGCATACACAATATGGAAGTATTTAGAAGACATGTTTGAAGGAGATATCCAAGAAAAGAATGCGTGCAAGAAGACATGAAAAATAAATACAACAATCTTGAGATGTTACCTGAAGAGAACATCAGAGCCTACAATCAAAGGATAAATGAAGCAGTTTCTGGAATCAAAAACAATGGTGGATAAATATCAGAAGAAGACATAATGGACAAGCTGATGACTCTTTTAACAATAGACTATGAGAGCAAGATCAATATTCTAGATGAAACCATACAATTTTCAAAAGACTTCAAGAGAGAGACTTTGATCAGTAAAATCTCTGCATTTGAGATATCAAGATTGAAGACTGAACCCAAAAGTGAAACAACCTTCAAAGCCTCAGTTCATGGTAAGAAAACTTTACACACTTCAAATGAGAAAGAAGAATTTGATGAAGAGCTAGAAGAAATTATTTCCATGATTTCTAAAAGAGAAAAGAAATGCAAAGGAAAGTATGAAGGACAACTTCCATTCAAATGTTTTTCATGCAACAAGATTGGTCACTTTGCATCCAAGTGTCCCACAAGAGTAAAGAAATTCAAATCTGATTATAAACCAAAATATAGAAAGAAATGCTATCATGCTGAAGAAGGTGTAACTAATGAAGATTCAAGAGAAGATGAAATTGGATTCATTGCCCTTAAATACATGGAAAAATTATTTGAGGAAATGGAAATTGAAGATGAAAAGGAAGCATGGGAGTTAGCCCTAATTTCCAAGGTAGACATCAGAACTGACTAGATCATTGATAGCGAATTCTCTCACCACATGATAGGTGATAAAGAAAAATTTGTTCATCTAGACAAGTACAAAGGTGGTATGGTTAGATTTGGAGATAACACTCCCAAACCTATCATAGGCAGAGGATTTATCACCCTAGATGGAAAGAACAAGATAGATGATGTTTTGTATGTTGATGCATTACATCAAAATTTACTAAGTGTTGGATAGCTACTCGACAAAGGCTATATTTTGCAACAAAGAAGGAGACATGATTGCATCAGGCTCAAAAACAAAAGGTGATGTTTTTCAGCTCAATTCAGATGTAAGTTTTTTTTTTGCAAAAGTGGATGACAGTTGGTTATGGCACAAGAGACTCTGTGATATCAATTTTGATAATATAGTAAAGATAAGCAATGTCAAGGCAGTTAGAGACCTTCCAAGTATTGCAAGACCAGTTGACACAATGTGCAGGGAATGTGCTATGGGAAAGCATGTAAGGAGATCTTTCAGAAGCAAGAAGAAGTCAGCTGAAAACAAGTTAGACCTAGTGCATACATATTTATGTGGTCCTACTCAAACAAGATCATACTACAAAGAAAGGTATTTCATTTTATTTGTTGATGATTTTTCAAGGATGATGTGGGTTGCATTCTTAAAGGAGAAATCTAAAGCCTTTGAGAAGTTCAAAATATTCAAAGCCAAAGTTGAGAATGAATCTGGATTAAAACTTAAGTGTCTGAGATCAGATAGAGGAGGACAATTCACCTCTGACCAATTTTATGACTACTATGAAGAACATAGAATCAAAAGACAGTTGAGTGCACCCAAAACCCCTCAGCAGAATGGGATAGAAAAAATAAGGAATAGGATCATACTTGATACAGCACGCACTATGATGATTGAAGGAAAAGTTGTGCACACCTATTGGAGAGATGCAGTCAATACAACAGTCTATACTATCAATAGAACACAACTAAGACTAGGCACAGATAAGACACCTTATGAACTTTGGTTTGGTAATGTACCTACAGTAAAATACTTCAAAATCTTTGGCAGCAAGTGCTACATCAAGAGAGATGATGGTGTTGGTAATTTTTATGCTAGAAGTGATGAAGGTATTTTCCTTGGTTATTATACTAAAAGAAAAGCATACAGATGTTTCAATTTAAGATTAAAGAAGATAATTGAAAGTACTCATGTTAAGATTGATGAGAAGTTCATGGTTCAAGAGAGGTACTATGAATATGCACCTATGATTGAGGATGAACCCAAGCCTAACAATAAAGACACTGTTATTAAAGAAATTTTTAATTGCATTGATGTATCATGTAATGAACCTGAATCAAGCAAAGAAGTATCACAGATTACAGATGAGGATGTCATGCCAAAAGTTTCAAAATTCTCATCTAGGTATCATTCAAAAGGTGATATCATTGGAGATCAGAGCAGTAGTGTTTTGACTAGATCTAAAGAAAAAAGTTTAACAATGGATGAAGAGGTATGTTTACTTTCATATATTGAACCTTTAAATTTTGAAGATGCTTGCAAGGATTCTGATTGGCAGAAAGCAATGGAAGAAGAATTAGATCAAATAATAAAAAATGATACATGGGAATTGGTTCCTAGACCTAGTGACAAAAATGTGATTGGAACAAAGTG
>MU227701.1:2863671-2878419 GCA_018584345.1 Thuja plicata
CATGGGAATTGGTTCCTAGACCTAGTGACAAAAATGTGATTGGAACAAAGTGGGTATTAAGGAACAAGATGAATGAAGATGGTACAGTGGTCAGAAACAAAGCAAGACTAGTGTGTAAAGGATATGCACAGAGGGAAGGGATAGATTACACTAACACATTTTCCCCTGTGAGAAGACTAGAAGCCATTAAGTTATTCTTGGCCTATGCAACATTCAAAGACTTCAAAGTATATCAAATGGATGTCAAATCAGCCTTTCTGAATGGTAACTTGAAGGAATAAGTCTACATAGAAAAACCTGAAGGATTTAATCTATCAGATAAACCAGACATGGTATGCAAATTGAAGAAATCACTCTATGGACCTAAACAGGCCCCAAGAGCTTGGTATGAGAGACTAGATGGTTATCTTACCAAGATTGGATTCAAGGAAGGAACTGCATATTGTAACCTATTCATAAGAGAGACACTTGATGGATTATTACTTGTTTCCATATTTTTTGATGACATTATCTTTGGAGGTAATGACAAGCTTAGTGCAAAATTTGCAAAAGAAATGCAGAATGAATTTGAAATGAGCATGATTGGTCCTATAAAATATTTTTTGGGATTGAATGTAAAGAAAACAGATAAAGGAATATTCATAAATCAATCCAAATATGTGAAGGAAATATTGAAGACTTTAAATATGGAAGACTGTAAGCCAGTATGCACTCCTATGATAACAGGAAGCAAGATTTCTACAAAAGATGATTCCACTATAGTTGACAAAACATTGTACAAGTCTATGATTGGAAAACTTATATATCTTACTCAATCTAAACCAGACATATCTAATGCAGTTGGCATTGTTGGTAGATTTGTAGCTAAACCAAAATAGAATCACCTAATGGCAATAAAGAGAATATTCAGATATCTAAAGGGAACTATAGACTATGGTTTATGGTATCCTAAATCAGAGAATATACAAATTCATGTGTATACAGATGCAAATTGGGTATGTTGTATTGATGACAGGAAGAGTACTTCTAGAGGAGAAGTATTACTTGGAGATAGGTTGGTTTCTTGGGTAAGCAAGAAGAAGAATTGTATCTCTTAGTCAACAGCAGAAGTTGAATATGTTGCAGCAGCATTGAATTGTTCAACAATGGTCTAGATCAAGTAGATGGTTAAAGATTTTGGTATATAGATTGATTATCCTATTTTTATTCACTATGATAACACAAGTACTATAAACATGTCCAAGAATCCTATGATGCATGCAAAGAAAAAACACATTGAGATCAAATGCCATTTTTTTAGAGAAAAAGTTGCAGATAATGAAGTAAAATTGGACTATGTGAGCACCAAAGATCAGTTGGCAGATATTTTCACAAAGCCTTTATCAAAAGATACTTTTGAGTATCTCAGGGAGAAGTTGGGAGTAATTCCCTCTCCTGAGTCTGATTAGATAAAGCTTCAAGTACATCAGTCCATAGTGACTGATAAATGGTTGACTACTCTACTTCTAGAGTAGTACATGTGCCTAATTGTTTATAGCGCCCTTTGCCATTGATGTCAAAGGGGGAGTATATAGTAAGGGGGAGCATATACTCTGGGGGAGTATAAACACAAATAGAGGAGCTGTAGCAGTGTAGAGGAATCCTTGATGAGGATATTGAGAAGATTGTAAAAATAAAGTGGAACACCATGTGCTGAAGATGTTTTTAATATCATATGTTGCCATCAATTTCAAAGGGGGAGATTGTTGGAGATTTACTTCTAGCAGCTAGTTGACTGTATGTTTGTCATTGATGACAATATATAATATACAACAATGTTCTATATGTACTTATTAGAATGATGTTATCAAGCCTTGCGCGGTTATATTCATGTGGTAGAAAAGTTGTTTATGTTTTGTTCATACACGCAGAATTAGATATGAAGTTTCAGTTGTGTTGTGTAATTTTGTTAACAGCAGTTATAGTTTCTAGAGTTTGTCTATACAGAGCTGACGTATTGCATTGGTTCTTGAGTTGCACCTATCTTCAGGATATGCATGTGTATATTCAAGATTAATTATGAGTTAAAGATAATTACCTGAAGGCACCAAATGTGTTTCAACAATATTGCAATGTTAGAGTTAATTTGGTGAGGCCAACTTTGTGAAGCATCGCATCTATTTAGTTTATATTGCATGGTTATAATTATGCTTTCATGATTAGTTAAGCCAACAAGGATTTTATGAATAGTTTCTTAACAGGTCCCATGATCTCATACTTTTAGGAAGATACTTATAGTAGTTCATTTTTGAAACGTTAAGTGTGAATGAGAAGATAAGAGAGAGAAAAGGTACAGAGTAGAATATCAGTTGTGTTTCATTCATCAAGGATCTATGTGAAGAAGAAGTGAAAGATTACAATACATTAGAACTGATCAAGATAGTAGGTCTACTCTATAGTTCATCATCACATATAGTGCATATCTACTCTACAAAAGGTTGTAGCCTTCACCGTTGAAGCAGTGAGCTTTTGGACAGTGAGTCCTCACCCTTAACAAGGTTATTTGTAAAAGACTCCTAACAGGGTCAGACCCTTAACCAGGTCACTATACTTATTGCATTATAAAGAACAACTCTTAACAGGTTTGCAAGATCTTTTAATAGGGATTATTATAAACAAGTATAGTTCAATGTGGGTGTTAATTCTCACCGGGATTTTTACCATTTGGTTTCCCCGTAACCAAATTGTGGTGTTGTCTATTGTGTTATTTGAATGTGTATTTACTTTATTGTATTCTGGAGTTAATAAAATAAAATAATTTAATTGTCTGATAACTAATTCACCCCCCCTCTTAGTTATCCTTTGGTACTATTCTAACACATGAGAGATCTTTTGAGGTCCCTGCCACCTACTTTTGATGGCTCTTGCAGTGATACCGAGCTCAAGACTTAGCTTTTAGACCCTGGATGTTACTTTGCTATGCACCCTTATGTGATAAAAACTAAATATTGGTACCATAAATCACCTTAGGACTTCTGTATCTACTTGGTGGCACATAGAGGAGAAAAAGATCCAATTAGATATTGTGACCATTTCTTGGGAGATATTTAAGGAGCAATTCTAACAATGTTTCCTTTCTAACTAGTACCAAGAATCACATGATAATTATTTCCACCATTTTAAATAGGGAACTATGTCAGTGGATCAATATGTGCATAGGGTCTTTGAGCTAAGGCATTATTCCAGTTATACTCATAATGAGCCTATGTTAGTGCAACACTTTTTAGGGGCCTTAATGGTTATATCATTGGAGATGTTTGTTTACACTAGCCTAGGGCACTTTCTCTTACTTCCAAGAATGTTATTTTAGCTAAGGATAATATAGCTATGCATTTTCGAAATAGGACAAGTTCACAGGTTCATAGTACAAAGCCTTCTAGACTTGGTGCACAAAGTACATCGGTGCAGTCCATAGGCTCTTCCCGTGCATATTTAGCACCACCTAGAGTAGGTCACAAATAGTGAAATAGATAGAAACATTCCCAAGGTCTGCTAAAGAGATAGGACTCTAGTAGTCACTAGTTAGAATATCATGGTGGTTCACTCCCTAGAGACATGTCTCATAGTTAGGTATCAATAAGTGCACCACAAACTGTTCAACAAAGCTCCAGTAGGAGAAGTTTTTTTTAGTCAACTGTACCTTCTATTGGTCATGGATATGAAAGAGGGGATTCTTTCTCTTGTGGTCACATGGGTTATATAGTTGTGCATTAACCTCTAAGAGCTATTCCAAGGAATAGTCAGAGGTAGGCTACTTTTGAGACTATTATTGGTGATATAGGTAGATCCCACAGAGTTTTTACAATGGTTGATAACCATAAATATTAGCATCAGGTCACCATTTTTGAGACTACATGTATATTACATGTTATATCTATATGTATTTTGTTTTATTATGGTGCTTCAGATTCCTTTATTTCCCCTTTTTTGGTGGAGTGATATGGGATAGTGGTATCATGACATGTTGTTAGTTTGTAGCTTGAGTTAGCCACTAGTTCTAGAGTGACTTTGGACTCACTCATTCATGGTTTTGTGTTGGATTTGGGAACCTTCACCACCACTGTAATTTTTTTATCCTACTCTTGGGATTGTATGAAATAATTTTAGGTTTCAATTAGTTAGCTTCTTACCATACCAGTATAAATTCTTAGTGCAAGTCAGTATAGCATGTGGATGACACATGTGGGCATGTTGATCTTGTAGGGGTCCAAAGACCTATTTCAATTTGAATGATCTTAGCCACATAGTTGAAGCACATTATACAACAAGGTTGTTATTTGTTTTCAGTCTCTGTTAGTGACCTTGATAGACTCGGAGTTGAGAGATTTCTCTTGATGATGACCCACTACTTCATGAGTTTTTAAATATGTTTTCCAGTGATATTTTAGCCATGCCACCCTAGCGTGGAATAGATTTTTGTATTATTAGCATTGCCATAGTTGAGCTTATTTATGGATACCTTATTGTATGACCACTCAAGAGTTGAGTGAGCTCCATTTGTAGTTAGAGGAGTTGTTGGCCAAGGGCCATATTTGTCCTAATGTTTTCCCTTTGGGAGAACCAATCATCTTCATGAAGAAGAAGAAGGATGGATCCTTGAGGTTGTGAATTGACTACTAGAATTTGAATAAGGTGGAGATGAAGAATCAATATCCCTTTCCAAGGATTGATGACTTACTTGATCAGATGAAGGGACAAAGATAGATCTTAGGTTAGAATACTATCATCTTCATATCCATGAGGTTGATATTCATCGTAAAACATTTTGTACTCAATATGGGCACTACAATTTTATGGTTGTACTCTTTGGGTTGACCAACACACCGTTGGTGTTCATAATTTTGATGAACAATTTATTTTGCACCTATATTGATCATTTTGTCCTTGTATTTTTGGATGAAAATCTAGTGTACTCAAGGACTATGGAGGAGCATGAGGGCCATTTACATCAGGTGGGGTGTTTGGAACATATCAACTCATGAGAGGGTATTGTTGTAGATCCTTTGAAGATATAGGGAATTATGGACTGACTAGTGTCAACTAGTGTTCCTAAGGCTTATAGTTTCATGCATTTGGTGGGTTACTACAATTGATTCATGAAGGAATTTTATCAGTTGGCACACCCTATCACTTCTCTTACGAGGAAAGGGAAGAATTTTATTTGGTACTTTCAATGTGAGTCAATATTTTAGGCTCTTAAGGAGTGATTTACTAGTGTACCTACCTTGGTAGTGCTATATCTTGTAGGAGAGTTTATGGTATGTAGTGATTCTTTATTGGAGGGTGTGGGGTAGTTTTTATGCAAGAGGGACAAGTGATTGCATATGAGTCCCATAAGCTCAATAATCATGAGCTGAACTATCCGACCCATGATTTAGAGTTTTTGAACAAGGTGAATAATTGAGAGGTGAGTGAATCAATTATTCATAAACACTTCTTAAAAATTTTACTGAACCGGTAAGCACAACAATTCTAAAGCTTATAACAGATGTAAAAATGAAAGCACAAAACCATCAACACAATGAGCACTAGAATTTACATGAAAACCCAAATTGGGAAAAACCACAGAGGAACTAATTCTCATGAAATGAACACCAGTTAAGGTGACAATGGTTAAGGTGATTTTTATAAGGGCTCACTATTGGTTTTCTCACTATGGGTTGGCTCACTGTTGGTTGGGCTAACTACCCTAAAATATGAAAGGGTCATTGCCAATACAAAATATTTCATCTTACTATGCATAAAATAGTTCTAATTGATAGCACATAGATCACTGACATAAGAGATTCAATACATACCTTCTTCCAACACACAACTTCTGTAATATAGTATATAAGGCCTTCCTTTTATATTATTCTACTTATTTCACACCACTGCCTGATATATTGAAACTGACTCACACTATATCAATGTCTTGCTTGCACAAATACTCACATCTATCTCCACATCACAACATATTCTGAAACCATATACGAAAAGGTTTTATTTATTTATACAAGTATTTGATCATACATATGTTGGGCACACCAAAAGAGTGTGATAGCCACAGCACAAAAGATATTACAATTAAGTTCAACATGCTACCACCAAACCTAAATCTAAGTCATACATAAGATGTCTTTACAACATGATACTATGGGACCTAAATATAGGTCATACTTAAGATATACATGCTTCATAATACATTCACCAAAATATAGGAACCATTGGAATGCCACAACCAAGATCATGTCTTGATCAACATAAATTTTGAACCAATCAATAGATGATAAATGATAAAAATTGTCCAAAACACTATACACCCTTTATATCAAGACCATTTGATGAATTGAAATAATGTCTAGATATTAGAAACACTTAAAAAAATATTGTAAACATAGCAGTCAACAAATATTGACAGAAAAATTCATGCAATCTCCAAACACCAAAAGTATACAAGTATACCAAATTCACAAGTAGAATCAAGTATAACTGCCACCGAGCACCAAAACTGTACATACTAAACTTTCTCTGCATAGAACTAAAACCATCGATACCAATAACCATAGTTATACAACCAATACCGAAGCTAATACCAAAAAATTTTAACCAATACCCGCTAGGTAGTCAGTAAGATATTTTTGACATCAATGACAACTATGCCAGCAAAAACTCAAAATTTATAACAAGAGTTAGCAACATTTGTGCATGTGCTATTGCACTAGGGAAATTTTATTTTATGTCATAGGTTTGAGTTGCATGGAGATCATCATAGCTTGCAGTATATCTTTTCTTAGCCAAACCTAAATGCATGATAATGTCATTAGATAGAGTTCCTTTGTGAGCACAATTTTGATGTTCATAACATCAAAGGAAAGGATAACATTGTTGTGGATGCCTTAATTAGGATAAGGCATGAGACCTCAATTTTGTCTCTTGGTTTAGGTTTCCTTGGTTGTATTCTTGAGGCTCTACCTAGTCACACTTGGTAGCAAGAATTTAGAGTGGAGTTTGAGTCTAAAGCTACCCTTGTGGGTCAGTTTTTAGGCTACTCTTTGGACACATATGGACTTTTGCAACACCATGGGTGCATTTATGTGTCATTGTTAGGTGATCTTTGTTCTTTCTTTTTGTACAAGACACATCATGTGCGGTATTCTACACATTCTGTAAGCAAGAAGATGTGTTTTGATCTTAGACAATTGTACTTTTGGGCAGGGATGAGGTGTGATGTTGCCAATTTTTTGGCTAAATGTCTTGAGTATCAGAGAGTTAAGACATAGAATCAACATATGACAAGTCTTTTGTAGCCACATTGCATTCCTGAATGGAATTAGGACATTATATCTATTAATTTTTTTACCAGGCTACCTATATCATCACATCATCATGATGTCGTTATGGTTACTATGGACAAGTTGTCCAAGGTGGCTCACTTTTCACCCATGAGATATTTTAATAGAGTTGCTTTGGTAGAACATGTGTTCATGAAGGATATAGTTTGCTTTCATGGGATACCTCATAGGATTATTTTGAATAGAGATCCAGTGTTTACTTCTGCACTATGGACACCTATCCAACATGCTTTGGGAGTAAAACTCAATTTTATCTTAGTGTATCATCCTAAGATTGATAGTTAGATAAAGCACATGAATTAGTTTCTTGAATAAATGCTTCACATGTATGTAATGCATCAAGAGTTGAGGTGGGATGACTATTTGTAATTGGTTGAGATTTCCTATAATAATGGGTACCATAGTTCTCTTGGAATGTCTCATTTTAAAGCCTTATACGGTTGATCATGTTGTACCCTTTGATTTGGGATCGTTTGGAGGATTGTGTTGTGTTGGGTCCTAAGATGCTTTTGGATATGAAGTAGCAGGTTTTTTGTATTAGAGATAATTTGGTTACTACTCAGGATTGAAATAAAAAGTATATCGATGCCGATAGGTTATTTCGTCATTTCTTGGTAGGGGAGTGTATGTTTTTGCAAGTTTGATTAATGAAGAGCCCCATCTATTATGAGAAAGACTCTAATTTAGCACCACATTTTTTTTGACCTTTTGAGATTCTTGAGAGGATTTGTCATGTTTCCTATCACTTGATGTTTCCACATAACCTATCACGCATCCATGATGTATTTCATATTTCATGATGTGACCCATGTTATATATTTGGATACTTTACATGTAAAGCATGGAAAAATGCTTTTCAAGCCTGTATGCATCCTTCAACATCAAAGGATAACCCTCAAGGGTCAATACATAGAGTAGGTAAGGGTCCAATAGGACCCGAGTGATGAGACTTCAACTACTTGGGAGGATGATTCATGGTTGAGATATTTGTACTCCTATCTTTTTGCAGGATTCCAAGAGTAGTTCTATGCCTAGGGGGGATGTAGTGCCTCCCATGGTTTCATTCTATCCCTTGTTATTTTGATCAAAGTTTTACTCTATTTTATTATATGACTATCTGTATGATGTGATCAAACATTGCACTATGTGATGCATTTGGTTACAATACATTATTTTGGCTATTCTAGTATCATTTCTGATTTAGATGTTAGATTATATTTTTTCTTACCATTTTGATCATATCTGCATGATAATGCTTTCAGGATGTGGCATGATTCTTTAAGATGATTTCTGGTGTATTTTATGTTTGAAAATATTGGATTATATTATTATGATGACTTTACTAAATCCCTGTTATATTGTGCCTTTTATGTTGTTGGATATTTCATTGACATTTTATCTGATATATGCTCACATTCTTGTAAATGATTATTTGAATGCTTTAATATTTAATTTTAATGACATGTACATTGAGGATTAAATATGGAATGACTAGTGTCATGACATTCTAATACATACGAATGAACGTGTCACTTGAGTTTCATTGTCCCATTATGCGTACTTTAATTATTCATGTATATGGTTTGAATATTTATATTGTGATCAGTCGCACTTGATGTTTGTGTGTCTTAGTGAATAGGTACCAAAAATTGTTCTTCCTAAGCTATAGGTTTGAGCATCTCTTATCCCTAATAATGGCATAGGAGACAGTTTCACTGACCGTTCATGATTTAGCCAATATTGCCCCTATTTGGGTGATGTATCCTTATTTGATATATACCTCAAGTGTGGGTAAATTTGACTTCATGTGCATATTGTGATAGATCAATATATGTGTCTATGCATTTAAAGTTTCTGTAGTTGTCGTGAATAAGTTAGAATTTAAATGTTGATTTAATTGGTTTTGGCATTTAATTATATTTACTAGCTAATTTTTCGTAGTTGAATTCCATTTAATTGGAATTGATTAATTATTCTAGAGGGATTTATGTGAATTCTTTAGTTTGTTTTAATTTGTTTAAGTTAGTTTTATTTAAGTCCTTTTTTGTCTTTTGGCAAAAGGTGACTTTAAATTGGGGGAAAAGATTCATTTTCTCAATTTTTGTTTTTGAGAAACTGGATTTTGCTCCAAAATTGTTTTGGAGAAAATCGCTAATTTTCTTGTTGGGTTTGATCCGGTCACTAGATGTTTGTGGGTAGCATCTCATTGGATTCATGCCACAATTTCTCTTATTTTTTGGATTTGTTTCAATTTTTGCAAAGGATTCATTTTCTTCCATTATTTTTTGAGTATATTGAATCTTTTGTTTCTCTTCTTTTTGGGTTTGCCTCAATTTGCACAATTACAAAATTGTCAATCACCATGTTTGGAATGGTTTGGATGGTTTTATTAGTAGTATTCTATTATTTTTGTAGGATCGTGCTATCAAAAAGGATTAAGGACATTCTGGGTAATAGTTATCATGATTGGAACTCACTTGTTTTATGATTAAATGATGTTTTTTTATACCTTGTTAGTTTTTGCCCAAATTTCAGGATTTAGTGAATTTTATGGCTCGTTGAGAATTCATCATGTTCTAGTGAGATTTTTGATAGATTCTATGGGAATCTGTGCTCTTGGAAAAGTGGTCAATCGAGTGACTTGGCAGTGAATTGTTTGGGAGTGAATTGTCCTATGGTTATTGTTAGACAATTTGTTGGTGATTATGATATCTACATCCTTGGTTTATACCAAGTAGATGATGTATTTATGCTCATGTGCTTGGTGTAGACCAAGTAGAGAAGATATGGTTCTTTATGTCCTTGGCGTAGACCAAGTGGATAAAGTTATGTATTTTGTCCTTGGTATAGACTGAGTGGACAAGTGGATTATTTTGGTATCCTTCTTTTGATGTTGAGCCTTGGGTCTAGGTGTATTGATTAGGTATGAGGATTAGCTCCTTAAATGGATCCTAGCTTATAAGTGTTGGTATAGGACATGTTACAGAGTTCTTGAAAAGTGATAAAATAATAAAATGAATTGGTATAAACAATAAATAAGATAAATTAGAAACCCTAGATGCCAGAATTATCCTGTGCGAGTAGTCAAAACCATTAAATCCATATATGTCATGAGTGACCCATGCAGTTGGTAGATGGTACCATAGCCCTAAATATCACTATTAACCCATGCAGGCATGGATACTCCCTATGATTAGTACTCTTGTGTATAGGTTCAATAGCAGTGAGTAGTACCTTGGTGTATTATCATTGTTTAGCACCTTTAGTGTACTTTGTATGCTGGTCCACATGTTAAGTTTTCTCTATGTGTTATTTTATTCTACAATTATGTGTTTTTATTGGGATCACTGTACCATCCCTTGAGTTTTACATTTGATTGGCGTGTGTTATCCATTCTTGTGTGTGTGAATCTACCTTATGTTTTTGGCTAGGTGACTATCTCCACTAGCACGGTCGGGTGGGACTGAGGGTACCATGTGGTTGGGTGGCATTCCACATCATTATTAGGGGTTTGTGTACACATGGTGGAATTATTCTAATGATAGATTTTAGAGCATGATGTTCCCATTCTATCCTTATGAATTTATGTTTTAGTGATTAATGTATATGTAATCCTATTCTTACTAGATTAGTATCCCTTTATCATTATTCTTTATATAAAGTGATTATGGCCTTAATCATGTGTATCTAGTACTCCTTTGTGTGGATATAGATGTTTACCTGTCATATATTGGTGTCATCTTAGGTTTTTGTACTTTTATTTTTCTAATTTTGATAGAAAATTGCAGATCAACACCTGTGCCTAAACTAACGTATGTGTTATTCAGCGTTTTCACTATAGATCATTATTTCCAACTCTCTAGACTAAGAATTTTTGTCTCATATGTTTACTAGTGAAATAAATCAATGTCTATAATGAACCAGTGCCTGTGCACATCGGTGTCTCTTCCTGATCTGGCGTCTGCGCTCCCTTTTGGATTTCTATTCAGGTTTGAATGTTGATTTATTTTCTAATTCTTTTTTGGTGGATCTTTGAGGACTCTTATTGGTTAAACAGTAATAAAATTACATGTTTAAACATCACAGTATCACTTCTTTTGGGATTAAAAGGAATCTTTGTTTATGATGCAATTTGAGGATAGTTTAGTGTTCTATATGTTTAGCCTTTGATTATTTCTAGCTTAGCCTCTTTTGATTCATTGGACGTTGTCTGAGTCCTTTTTGGGCACTCTTGTGAGTTTTTTTTTTCTATTCTGCGTATTTTTATGGGTTTCCATGGAGCCCTAGGTATTGTGAGTAAGTCTTCTGCTTGTGCATGATCATTTTATGATTTTTCTATGTTATATATTAGCTTATGAATTATGGTCATGGTTTCACTTATGCAAATGATTTTATATCTATTCTTTTAAAATAAAATTTATTTACTAAGTCTTGAGGGTTCCTTGATAGGGCATTACAAAGATACCTTCATTATGTCTTTCATAAACCTTCCTTCATTTCTTTTGATATACATTTTTCTCCCAAAGATTCTAAAATATATGATAATATGTGCTTTTCCAAATCCTAGTTCATGGAGAGTCTTTGAATGATTTACTCTAATATATATCTTATGAAGAAGATAGATGGCAGTATGCACAACATCTCTCCAATGCACACTAGGTAAATTAACATCTTTCAACATTGTTCTAGACATCTCAACAATAGTTCTATGTTTTCCTTTCAACAACTATATTCTGCTATAGAGTTTTAGGAGTAGATAGATGTCTTTAAATTCCATACTTTTCATAGAAAGTATCAAAATCATATGATTTAAATTATCCCCCTCTATAAGACCTCAAAGATTTAATTCTAGCATCCATTTGATTCTCAACCAAATTATTAAAAATTATAAATATATCTAGATATTTACATTTCTATCTTAAAAATATCACACATGTCTTTCTAGAATAATCATCAATAAGTAACATGAAGTACATTTTCTTATTGAGCCCTCTTTTTCTCCTTTACATAGATGTGTGTGTGCGAGCTCTTAAGGTCTTGTGATAAAACATTATTTGTTCTTAAATTCATTCCTATATTTCTTTCCCATCTAACATTCCCTACATCTAGTGTTAGTAGAGACTGTAATATTTGGCATATCTCTTAAAGGTTTAGATGAATTGATCTTCATCATCTTGTCAAATTTGACATGTCTCAATTATCCATGAAACAAACAAAATTCATTTTTATATGCCAAGGAGAAAATTCACCATTGTTCTTCTTTAGATAATAGACATTGCCATTTTATATACCGTCTACAACAATATTTATAAAAAAAAAATTGACTTAACATCTTCCTCCATGAAAACTAACCTAAAATCCCTTCTAACACAACTAACTTACACTTAAAATAATATTTATTAAACCCTTATCATAGTAAACATCGCTAGCCTTATGCTTCCCATCAATAGATATAGTTCCCTTACCACATATATGTGCAGAGCCTTCATCAAAAAAAGCAATTGATCATCCATCATGATTTTCAATATTTACAAATACTCTTATGTCACTTTTCATATGATTTGAACAACTAGAATCAATTGTTGGAGATTTGATTATGTTCATTTGATTGAGTGTATGTTTGTCATTGATGACAACATATAATACACAGTAGTGATTCTGTATGTACTTATCAGAATGATGACATGAATACTTGCATGGTTAGCTACATGTTGTTGACATGTTTATTATGTTATGTTCATACACGCAGATCCAGATATGATGTTTCAGTCAAGTTGTGTAATTATGTTATTGGAAGTTACAGTTCTGGAAGAGTACCTGTTCAGAGCTGACATATGTAATGTGTTTATTGAGTTGCATCTATATTTAGGATATGTGTGTGTATATTCATGATTATTTATGAGTTTATGATAGTTATCTAAAGGCGCCAAATGTGTTTCAAGAAGATTGCAAAGTTAAAGTTAATTTGGTGAGGCCGACTTAGTGAAGCATCGCGTCTATTCAATTTATACTTGCACGGTTGTAATTATGCTTGCGTGCTTAGTAGAGCTGACAAGGATGTTATGAAGAGTTGTCTTATAGGGACCATGATCTCACACTTTGAGGGAGATACTTATAGCAAGTCAATTTTGATACGCTAAGTGTGAATGATATGAAAAGAGATAGAAGATGTACAGAGCAGATTATCAGACGTGGTTCATTCATCAAGAGTCTATGTGAAGAAGAAGTGAAAGATTGTAATACACTAGAACTAATCAAGACATCAGGTCTACTCTATAGTTCATCATCAGATATAGTGCATATTTTTTATACATAAGGTTGTAGCCTTCACCATTAAGTAGTGAGCTTTTGGACAGTGAGTCCACCACCCCTAACAGGGTTATTTGCAAAAGACTCCTAACAGGGTCTAACCCTTAACCAGGTCACTATACTTATTTCATTGTAAAGTAAAACTCCTAATAGGGTTGAAATATCTTCTAACATGGATTACTATAAACAATTATATTTCACTGTGGGTGCTAATTCCCACTGGGGTTTTTACCATTTGGTTTCCCCGTAATCAAATTGTGTGTTGTGTACTGTGTTATCTGATTAAACATTTACTTTGTTGTATTCTAAAGTTAAAGAAGAAAAAGAATTAAAGTTACTGATAACTGATTCACACCCCCCTTCTCAGTTATCCTTTGGGACTATTCTAACAATTGGTATCAGATCCAAGTTCCTTGGAGAAGAAGCCTAACAGCTAAAGGTAGATCAGATGTCTTACTTCAGAAAAGAAAGCCCTAAGTTTGATGGAGAAAATTATCTGGATTGGAAAAATAAAGTGATAACACATCTACAATGTGTTGGCTTTGAGACCTTTGAAATTGCTACACAAGACGTTGTAATTCCATCTCTGAAAGACCTTGCAAAGGATGATGCTAATAATAGACAAAAGGAAAAATTTACCAATAATGCAATTGCTAAAGAAGCCCTAATCAGTGCCTTATTCGACAGTGAATTTTTTGAGATCAATAAAATTGATAGAGCATATACCATATGGAAGTATTTATAAGATATGTTTGAAGGAGATATTCAAGAAAAGAATGCACGTAGGAAGACATGGAAAAATAAATACAATAGTCTTGAGATGTTACCTGAAGAGAACATTAGAGCTTACAATCAAAGAATAAATGAAGCAGTCTCTGGAATCAGAAAAAATGGTGGAGAAATATCATAAGAAGATATAATGGAAAATTTGCTAACTACTTTAACATCAGACTATGAAAACAAGATAAGTATTCTAGAGGAAACCATGCAATTCTCACAAGACTTCAAGAGAGAGACTTTGATCAAAAAAATCTCTGCATTTGAGATATCAAGATTGAAGACTGAA
>MU227701.1:2891029-2925087 GCA_018584345.1 Thuja plicata
AATTCATGTTGAAAGAAAATAATCTATATTATCAACAATAGAATTACAATAAGATGTGAAAACTCTGCCATGATAAACTAAGAGGTGAATCCTTATAAAGGAATCACGAAACCCTAAAGGGGAAACTAACAGAAATAGAAACTGCCTAAGGTTAGCTAAAGCAAACTAGAGTGAATAGGGAAGTTACTAATTAGATCATAATGATTTAAATTAGTAACCCCGATAGACTATTACTCTAACAGCCTTTATTTCCCATCATTCACCATACATATGGAAATGGTACCCATTTCAAAAATATAATGCAAACATCCTTACAATCTAATGGTATATCATTTTTTTCCACTACATACAATGCTACCAAACTAGAACCTAAATTAGCATATCCATAGAAAATATAATCCTTTTATGCATAGAAGTAATGAGAGTGGATTTCACACTAAAAAATATGATATGAAATAATATGATACCATAGAAAATTTTTTTGGGTATTAAGAACTATGTAATGCACTGAGGGGGGGGGGGGAATCAATGCATTAACCAATTCAACAATTTAAACTTTATGATCACCAGTTACAAATAAAATAGTAAATTGATTATTGATGTATCAACCATTATTGCTGATCACACTCATAAACACAAAGTAGTAAATGAAAACCAAAACATCACAACCATAAACACATCTGACACAATGATTTTGGTATCATGGAAACCCTTGTAAGAGGGAAAAACCTTGGTTGGGATGGTACCCACAATCTTCTCTATTGGAGTGTGGAAGGTGCCCTATGAAAGGTTTACAAAAACTATTTCTGAGAGTTATTCATCTTGTGAGAGATGCCCAATACACTATGATATGTACAATAAAAACCTTTAGAATTCTACCTCGTGTGAGGATTAAAATCTCAATCTAGAGACTCACCTTGTAAAAGTGTTTACAAACTAAGACTTATAAGAGTCTACCTTGTGAAAGGATTTAACTTGTTACAATTGCGAGAGAACAACAAGTAATTGATCTGTAGTAGCACTCCTTTCCTATAAGATCCTTTATGTCCTGTATCTTCTCACACTTCCATACTATTTGTGACTCAAACCTCTCCTTCCAATATTTCCACAATCTTCTGTATTGGTTTTTGATTGATCTTGCAATTATTATTCCTTCACATAATTTTCTCACCACTTGTATCCTTCTCACAAATTTTTTTTTATAAGATTTCTTAATTTTTTTCTACTTAATCAACACCATTGATTTTGCCTCTTAAGTGTTTATCTCTCCTCTCACTCAATTCACCAATCTCGAGACAGTAATACATTTTGCTCTTAGGAATTCAAACTTGCTTTTAGGTCATTTTACACTTTAAGTTCAACTTCTTGTAGAATGTTCCAGATCATCACTAACCTTAGATAAAATCATCCATTCAATTAAACCAATAGAATCTTGACAACTCAAATAAATTTCATAACAAACCTCACCTTGAAATATGTGTCATTGTCGTTTAGCAACCAAAGAAATAATGTTACAATATTTATTCCAAGATACTGATTATTCATTCAAATCCAAATAAGACATTAACATTTAAAGATTTGATAATTCAAGTCATCTCTAACATGCTATTATACATCATTCTGTGAAACCACTCCTCATAATACTTTGATCTTCATATTCATTCACTAGTTTTCCATCATGTTGTTGTTGTGTTACTTAGTCATTTTTAGGTTGTACAGATTAGATTCTTCATTTTTCGGTCATTGTCAATTGCGATGGTAGATTGTTTAGTGTGTTTTACCATCAATGACAACATTTGATCATACATGTAAACCATCAATGACAATATTAGATCATACATGCATCATTATTTGTTATCTTCCCCAATTAGTTGATCAATGTGAACAAAATTTCACTTATAAATCATTACAATATTTACTTCAGATTCAAAATTGTAGTATGAAGGAGCTACATGATGAAAGAACAATTTGCCTTTTGTCTCCTACCAAATACAAGTCATCATACCCAAATGATATATAAATCCACAATATGCATCACAAGAAAGATAATGGAGCTCACATTCAAATTTGTGATATGATGGATATATGTAATGTCATACGATGTCTCCACCTGCAAAAACCTTTTTTTACCTAATTTTTGAAGCATACACATAATAATTGATGCCAAAATCATAATCAATAAAATAAATTCAAGAATTCCATAGCATTGCATGAACTAGTAGGTATGACTTTATACTCAAAGACAAATGGCAGGATATCACTAGGTCACAACTTTAGCAAAAAATTGAAAATGAAAATCATGATGTGAAGGACCCTTATGATGAAAAATATGTCAATTTATAGAATGTTATTAGGGACATAAATTTTCAACATGATTGTGATTAAAAAATAAAGGTTAAGAAATTTGTGGGAAAATATGGTTATAGAAAGAAAAGGGCTAGTAAGAGCGTGATAATTAAGGGGATCAAGCTATGAACTGATGTGAATGAACTAAAAGTAATAATGAATGTTGAAATATAATAATAAATACTAAAATATACAGATAATGTTTTCTTAAAAAATGCTCTGCAATTCCTTTGCAACTTTCCCGCCCATTTTGATTTGTTTGAATGTTGGCTTTGGCCTCCACTCTACCAGGGAATCCAGGGGGCATGGAGGCTCTCTATCCTGACTTGTTCCTGGTGCTATCCCATAGGGATGGAAGAGACTATTTTTTTGACTACATGGGCGAGCGTGTGTTGGTGGTCTCAGTGTTGGATGATTCCTCTTGCTCATGAAATCTAGAAGGTGGGGAATTCTTATTGTCTAGCCCCAAGATAGTGGGGAAGGATAAAGAGATCTTACTAGGGGGGTGGAAGAAGATGGTGTTGGGAAAAGGGTCTCATGATGCCCCTAATACTCTTGAATGTTCTATAGGAGAGTTTGGCCCAGAGATTTTTTTCCCGGACGGGTGGTTGAAGGAATTTTTGCCTCTTTTCAACTTGCTCTTGTGGGGAGTTTTTTCATCTTCAGGCCCACCATAGATATGGTGCATAGGTGGTGTGCTACAAGATGGAAATTTAAAAGAGCCCTTTCTGTCTCATCAATGCCAGGGGGTTTGTTTCTTTTTAGATTTAACACTGAGGCAGACTATACTTTTGTCTCCACAAGAAGCTGGTGTTATAAGCTGGTGTTATAGGAAGCACGCCCTACTCATGGAAAAATGGAAGCCAAGCTTAAACTTGGAGGTGGAGATTTAGAGAGCTGCACTAGTGTGGTTCTGTCTCCCAGGGATTCCCCTAGAATTATGAGACTAAAAGGTGGTCTGGTGGATTGGGAACTCATTTGGGAATTACGTGGCTATGGACTCTGTTATTGTGCAAAAAATGGGGTTGGTGTTCGCAAGATTTTGTGTTAATGTTACTATGATTAATCCCCTCCCTAACTTTGTGATGCTAAAATCCAAATGGGGAAGTTGGAATCAGGCCATTGTTTATGAAAATGCCACTATCCATTGCCAGAAGTGTGGTAAACATGGTCATGTGATGACAGACTATAAGGGAACCCCTAGGATTGAGGACCAAATTCATGAGCATCTTCCTTCACTGTCTCTGAACGAGGATGGTGGTTTGGGGGACCAGGCAGGAGGAACGGAGTTGGGAGTGGTGGCCCTAGGTTCCCTAGAAGGGGAAATCCCTCTTTCTTTAGTGTAATAGATAAACCTTAACATTAAGGAGAAGAAAGGAGAAGGGAAGGATAAAGAGGCAGAGGAGGAAGCTGCTCTAGAAGAAGGAGATTTGGTAAAGGTCCTAGGGGACATTTCCAACTCTTGTAGGGAAAGCCCAAGTGGAGAGAAAAAAATAAGAAAATGGTGAGGTGAGTAACATACAGTGGTCTAGAAGCAAGAATAAAAAAGGTGAAGCTAGTGAAGAGTGCAGTTTAAATGGTTTGGGGGAGCCTGCCTTTTTTCCCCTAACCAAAATGGGGTGTTGAATGAAATGGAAAAGTCGAGGCCAACCCCTTCGTCACCTTCGGTAAGTGTTTTGGATTGGTTAGAATGAAAAAGGAAAACCAGAGGGGGTTAAGAAGGCAGATGAAGGCATCAATAACAAAAAAAGGTGGATGTGGGAAATGATGCCAAAGTTGGTTTCCCCCCAACAAGAGTAGTAAGAGCTAAAGAAGCAGCAAGGGCAATTGCAAGTGGGCAGAAATTAACCCTAGAAGACTCCCAAAAAAGTAAAAGATGAAGTTCCTCTCATGGAACATAAGGGGCATGAATGGCCCTCAGAAATAGTATGCTATGAAGAAGTATATCTTAGATTTCATGTTTGATGTGGTTGTAATCGAGGAGGTTAAGATGAAGTATCAAAACTTTTCTCTTCTTGTGGAAAAAATATGGTCGGGTGCGACCTTTCTTTATAGTGAAGCTGATGGGGCCTCTGGTGGAGTGGCTACTCTCTGGAACCCGTGTAAGTGATCTTGGAATGTTGTAGATTTTCCTCATAACTTCCTTGTTGTGTTGTTTACTTGGAATAATGTCTCCTGGTACGTGTATAATATTAATGCTCCTAATGTTAGAAGTGACCGAGGTAGGATCTGGGTCAAAATTACTAACCTCATTGCGGCTGATCAATGTTATCCCATCATGTGTGTGAGTGATTTTAATTCTCCCCTATATCATTATGAGGAGGAAGGATGGCAGAGGAAATGGAAAGAAAACCTTAAGAAAGAGTAAATTTACTAGAAGCAAAGGTCGCCTATCCAATGGCTCAAGGAAGGTGACTAGAATTCAACCTTCTTCCATAGGTCTGCATCCATTCATAAAATAAGGAACACCATTAGATCCTTAGTTGTTGGAGGGAATAAAATGCTATCAGAGGAAGATGACATTGGCAAGTATGCTACGGAGTTCTTTCATGATACTTTCAGAAGCCCGATTCGGAGGGGGATGGATATTATTACTGACAGTCTCCTGGAGGCTATCTCAACTGTCATTAACGCAGAGGATAATGAAGAACTATTGTCCCAAGTCTATGATAAGGAGGTCAAAATTGCAGTGTTCTCTATGGGAACTTATAAATTTCCTAGACTAGATGGATTCCCCCGGCTTTCTTCCAATATTTTTGGGAGATTATTAAATATGATCTTGTTCATGCAGCCCATGATTTTGTTAGAACTGGTAACATCCTAAAAAAAATCAACAACACATATATTGTTCTAGTTCCTAAAGTTCAGGACCCTCAGTGCATGGGTGACTTCTGCCCCATAAGCCTTTGTAATACTTTCTATAAAATCCTTTCCAAAATCATCACCAACAGAATCAAACCCCTGCTTGGCAAAATCATTAATCCCAACCAGAAGGGGTTCGTGCTGGGAAGACAAATTTTAGATGTGATTATCACTTCCCATGAGATCATTCATTCCATGGATAGAGGCAAGAATTATGGAATGGCATTAAAATTGGATATATCTAAGGCGTATGATAAGGTTTTCTGGGACTTCTTGTATGGGGTGCTTAGAAAATTTGGATTTCATGAAAGATTTATTAAAATCATAAAGGTGGCAGTGGAAATGGTTGACTTTGCAGTTTTGGTCAATTACACACCTTGGGGGTCTTTTAAGCCAGAGAGGGGTTTACGTCAAGGGGGCCCCCTATCCCCCTATCTGTTCTTGTTGGTTGTGGAGGTGCTAGCTCAGAACCTACTGAAGTTGGAAGGAATTGGATCTATTGATGGTTTCAAACCTGCTTCCACTCTTCCTATGAAAGCTATCCAATAGTTTGGGGATGATACGTTCCTTTCTAGAAAATCTTGTATTAGGGAAGCCAGGGAATGGAAAACTCTCTTGAACTCTTATGCGGTGGCTTCTGGTCAAGTGATCAACTATTGTAAAAGTAAAATTTATTTCTTCAATACTGAACAGAGAACCCAACTGAAGATTGTGGAATGTCTTTTTTGTATGGGAGCAGTGCTCCCCGACACCTACCTCAGGCTCCCGCTCACGGTGAAGTAGGTTTCAAACTAGTTTTGGAACACCATTCTGGAGAAAATGTAGAAAAAATGGCTGGTTAGAGAGGGAAGGTTCTTAGCAATGCAGGGAAACTTCAATTGTTGTCCACGACCCTCCAAGGAATACCTGTTTACTTCCTTTCACTTTTAAAAATCAATGACAGAACGACGGAGAAGCTGGAAAAAATTTAGAGGAACTTTCTAAGGATGGGGGTGGAGGAAAAGGCTAGAATGAACTTGGTCAGCTAGGATATGGTTTGTCATTCAAAACTGTTGGGCAGTTTGGGAGTGAGGAAAATTAAAGACCTAAACAAGGCTTTGATAACCAAATTGGGCTGGCAGTTGTTCAGAGGATCTTCTGGATGGAGTATAATTATGAAGGCCAAATATTTTAATGATGCCCAATTCCCGTATGGTCAACATTTTCCCTTCGGATCTAAAATTTGGAATTTTATTGCTAGAAGTAAGGGAACTCTATTTAAGGGGTTGAAATGGTTGGTGGGTGATGGTTCTCAGATTCTCTTCTGGGAAGACTGGTGGGTGGGTGATCAACCCCTTAGACGGGAAAATTATGGTCTCATCAGGGATAGAATGATTTCTCATTTTGGAAGTAAAGTTAGTGATTACATTTCTCAAGATAGGAAATGGAAAAATCTGGCAGATGCTTACCCTGATCAGGCACAAGTTCCTCTTTACATCAATGAGATTCGGAAGCTTCTGGAAGGCATTATGATCCCTCTCTCTCAAGTTGAGGAAAAGGCTATATGGTGTCATAACAAGTTAGGGGAGATCATGATGAAATCTACGTATTTAACCAATTTAAAGACTGTGGCATATGAGAAGATTTGGGGAAAGGTGTGGATTCCCCAATTGATCACTAAAATCAACTTCTTATAGTGGACGGTGCTACATGGTAAAATTCTTACGTTGGATAAACTCTAGAAGCGGGGAGTTCAGCTGGTTAATAGATGCGTTATGTGTAAAAATAAAGCTGAGACTATTAACCATCTCCTTATCCATTGCCCCTATGCGACTTTGGTGTGGTCCAAAATGATGAGCAGAATGCAGCTAGATTGGATTTTTATGGAGAATATGGATCAATTTGTTTGCAACTAGGGTCACTCTTTGGTGTACCCATGTATTAATCTTCTTTAGATAATGTTACCCCCACATATTTGTTGGATCCTTTGGAAGGAAAGAAATAAAAGGGTGTTTAGAGGGGAGAAAAATGATTTTGAAGGGATGGTGAGAATGATTGTGAATCTGCTGAAGGAAAACCTTGAAACCTGCCATTGGAAAATTCTGTATTTCCCTCGCAAGGAGTTGGATTGTAAACTAGATAAGGATTGGTAGTTGCCTTCCTCCTCTGCTTTTGATTGTTCTAAGGTGGTTGCAAGGAGAAATACCAAGTGGACCCCCCCAGAGGAAAATTTTACCAAATTAAATTTTGTCAGTGTTGCCTCTAAAGGTACTACTACTGGAGGAGGTATTATCAGAGATGATTGTGGGTAGATGATCATTGCTTATGCACTTCATCTTGGGACGGGTTCTAATAATATGGCAGAAAACTCTACCCTTTTTTAGGGCATGAAGTTGGCGGTTTCTTCGGGGATCAAAATGATGATTATCGAGGGCAACTCAAAAATTGTGATAGAGATGGTCAAGGGAAACTACAAAGCTGGCTAGAATATGTCCAATCTGCTACAGGACATCTGGTCGTTGCTCCCTAGGCTAGGTGATTTTATGCTGCAACACATTTATAGAGAGGGCAATGTTGTTGCAGATGCGCTAGCTACCACAGGTCTTGATTTGCAAGACATTAGGTGCTCGAGAAATTTGAATTCCCTAACAAATCAAACTATTTTGCTCATGGAGAATGAAAAAAATTAAATAATGAAGCACGAGGAGGGATTTGATTGGACAGGAAAGGCAACTTGTAGTTTTACGAGAAGCAGCTTATATTCAAATTTTAAAAGCGCAATGGGAAAGGAAATTAATTTTAGTATAATGTTAAAAAGATGGGCTTTTAATGCCTATTTAGGAAAAGTACGAGCAATTTCAAAAAAAGCGTTGATGTGGGGATTGGCACGCATCTTGGAAGCCCTGAGAAGACGACCGAGCTTAATTGGTGTTTTAAACCAAAGATTTGCAGTCATTTCCCTTCACACGATGGCTTTGCTCTCATTTCGGCCACCCATGTGATTTGTACCTACTTACGAATCATTAATGCGTCAGATTTTATTCCTAACTGGTTATCCATAATTTGCTTGGTTGTTTATCCTTGTTGGGAGTTCTGCAATTTTTTCTGGGCTCTGGTGAAGGCTGACCTGGGTGGTGGTAGAACAGGTGGGATGTCTCTGGAGACTCAAGAGAAGGAGCTTTCTGAGGATAGTTCGGATAAGGGTGGTGATATGGTCCGCGTGGAGCCCTCTAAAATTGAGGATGGGTTCCCAAAAAACCCTTGTGGGGTTACCTGCTTGAATGAGGGAGGTTTCTATCCCTATATGGAAGCCATGGAGGGCAGTGATGAACTCATCTCGATGCATGTGGTGAATTCTTGGACGGATCGCAAGGTAACCATAAATGGCATAACTTTCAAAATAAATGAAGAGGTCATTGCCCATGCTACGGGTCTATCCACTGATGGGAGAAAAAAGAAGAAGATTAGGAAGAGCAGAGATGATTCTAGTATGAAGAGATTTTTCAAGAAGTTAGAGGACTCAGTCCGTATTCGTGGGGGCTTCAAATGGGAGGTGCTGCCCGATCCCTAGAACAAGGTATGTCTCATTGTGATGAATTACATTACTCTAGAAGGTTGTTTTGGCACTTTCTATAACT
Source organism: Thuja plicata (assembly GCA_018584345.1). Classification (NCBI taxonomy): domain Eukaryota; kingdom Viridiplantae; phylum Streptophyta; class Pinopsida; order Cupressales; family Cupressaceae; genus Thuja; species Thuja plicata. Next base: position 2,899,855 of record MU227701.1, read on the forward strand.
ATATACCATCTCCCTCTTCTCAACCACTTGTGTTATAATGATACCATTTCCTTCCCTTTTTACCTATTGCAGTCTCTCGAGGCTTCGGTTATGGATGTTAGGGAAAAGAAAAAGGCTAGGCAAAATTACTGCATTCTCCATCAGGGCTTGATTTTACGCCTTTTCAATTTTCACCTTTCTTTATGCCCCCCAAGAGTTTTCACTATGCAAGATATTAACTCTCCCTTTGATAATGCTCCCAAAGAGTTAATGGTTTCTCACTCTAACCCCACCTCGTCCTCCAAAACCCCTATATGTAATAAGCCCAAGAAAGATAAAGTGGGGTTGGCAGGTGGAGCCCAAATCAATATTGATTCAGAGGAGGAGGAAGATGAAAATGAAAGCAGGAGGAGGTCCCACATAATTTCCTCTAATAATTGGTATAAGCAGAAAGCTGTCAGGAAAAGGTATATGGAAGAAGATGAGGAAGAAGGAGACTCAGAGGAGGAGGAAGAAAAGAAGAAGGGAAGCAGCGGGGATAATAAGAAGGGAAGAAAATTAAGAAGGATGAGAGAATCCATGACAAAGATAACAAAGTCTCCCAGTCTATGGATGGTGTCGAGAAGAGCCACAAATCATCCCAAATCTCAGCAAGTTTCAAATTACCCACCATTGATTTATCTAAAAAGAAGTTGTTTGAGGACAAGAACTCAGAGTCGCCGCTTATAGCTACCTTGCCACCTGGTCCCCAGGTGGAGTCAGATACTAAGAAGGATACTGGTGGTAACAAGGAGGAGGCCCCGGAGGAAAGAAAGGTGGAGGCTGAGAGTAAGATTGAAGTTGAGGGTGACCTTATTCAATTGCAGAAGAATGTTAAGCGGCTGCAGAACTCCTTCCAATATTCTGTCTCCAAGAAGGATCTTTGGGAGGTTAAGGAGGAAATCAAAGAGTTAGGGGAAAGTTTCAACATGATTATTGGGTTCGCGGTCAAAGTCATTCATTCGGTGGTAATGACTCTCCAGCTGCTGCAAATGGAAAAAGCGGTTACCCCGGGGGAGGTTCAGAATGATGGGAAACTCTTCCAATTCCTTGTGAAAGATTGGATCAAGTTGTTGCTTAGTGGAGGGGGTAATAACCCCAAGTTGTTTCTGCTCCTTTTTGATGATTGGTTTTTTGGCTGGTTTCGTTGGTTGGTCGTTATGGGCCTGTTAGTTTCTTTGTTTAACTCTTGTGATTATATTATTGTTGCTTGCTACTTTGTTTATAGTTTAAACTATGTTGTTACTAACTTGCACAGACTAGTTACCAACTCTGTGGTGAAGTTGGGGTCTGTTACTTTTAACAGGCTGGTTACCAACTTCATGGTGAAGTTGGGGTCTGTTGTTTCTAGTTTTGGGTTTTTGATTTTCAAAAAAGGGATTGGTTGAGGGTCTGTTGACTCTGGTGGTGTGTTGGTAGTTTGCACTTCTTGTGCTGGCTGTGTTTTATTTGGGTCAGCCCCTTGTTTTGGCTTCTTTTTTAATCAAAAACATATACAAATAACAATAACTCATAAGGATTAGGGTTTTAACTAAAATATATAAAGGAAAGCCCTTACGACCCAAAAATACCAAAACCTTAAGGATTTCATAAAACGTATTAGAATATTGCAACAAGTTTGAAATTGAGATTTTATCTTGTAAACCAAATATACATACCTAAATTTACAATAAAATATTAAAAATTTGGTGAATAATTAACAAAGAATTTTTATATTTATCAATGTGACAAAAACCTATAAATTTGTAGGCATGCCAAGATTTCTGAACCTAAGAAACTCTTTCAATATTATTAGGAATTCTAAAAATTCACTCAACAAAATAGAATACTCAAAACAAAAGATTTTGAAGTTGTAAAACTTTAAAAGAAGATAAACTTAGAGTTTAAAATTGATTCAGACACAAATAAATACCCAAAAAAAAAAAATTTAACATCAATTAATTTGTTTCCGTAAAAGATTGTAAATAAAATCATTTCATAAACATTCTTAAGTGAAATATCAAACTTGCACTTCCTAGTTATATGTGAAAGAAAGAAACTATTAACATAAGCAAAACTAAACCTTAGAATTGTAATTCCTTTTTATTCTAGTTTACTTTCTCATTTCCTTTTTACTCTTTTTTTAATTTAAACCACTGTCTCTTTCTTTCATTATTAATTAATAAATTCACTTCTTTTATTTTACTTCTTCCATTTTTTAACCTTTCGCCTTTGTGACTTCCCATTACCCACCTCCTTAAGCTTCATGTTTTATAATTCTTCTTACCTCCTTGTCCATTTTGAAATTTTACACTTTAATAGTATGTGTTAATTGAATTTACGTTTTATTTTATTTATTTTTTATATTTATTTATTTTTTATATTTATTTATTTGGATAATTTCTTATCTTTGAAAAACTCTCGTCAATTATTTTTTGTAAGTTAAGTTGTTGACATATATTTCTACTAATTAAACTTTCTTCTTTTCAATTTTTTTTTTATAATTTAAATTAATATATTGATAATTTTACTTATTTTATTTGACATTTTCATACTCTCTTCCTACCATATATCTCTATCATTTAATTGTTTCCATACACTCTTCATATTTCTCTTCTTTATTGTTTCCTATCATATTAAAATGGTTATCATTTTCATCTTATACAATGATAAAAATCTTAAATGAAAATTCTGACTAACTCAACTCATCTATCTAAAATAAACATATCCTAGACTACTTAAATTATTTTATATTTTAAACTATATTTGTACTTTTAATTTCACTATATCATTTCTTTTGCACAAATTCTGTCATGATTTGTTATATCATTTGTGTTGTGATTTTTGATTGATTTTATATTAGTATTTATTGATTCCCCTAACTCAAAAAATAAAATTATGCCTTAAAAAAATGAAAAGAAAACCATCAAATGTCAAGCTTGTCTCCATTGAAAAACATCCAATGATGAACATATTTTTTTGGCACCATAATGAGTGAGTATAGAAACAAAAATGAAATCATAAATAAAATTTGATACCTTTGCACGCAAAGAATCACATATTTTAGTCTCGCAAGTCCCATCATTTTGTAAGGAAATATGTTAAATATAGTGGAGGCGAAAGGCATTGGCCAATCTAATGATTGCAAGTCAATTTAGCTCATCTTCAATTCTTAGTGGCCTACGTTATACACGCGTAATGACTTTTTAAAGGATTTGAAAATAAGAAAAGGGCAGTTGATTATGTGGTCCCTTAAACTTTACATTGCACACCTACCATCACCACTTTATCACAAATTTATGTTTCTAACTTTTTTATGGTGTTAGTCTAGATCATGTATTTCATTTTCCTTTTTCTTTGAATTGGAAAGCACTAATAGATATTCTTGTTGAATTTGTATGAGTTTCCTATTTTTATTTTTGTCTATGATTTGGTATTTTGAAATACGTATGTTTATATTAGTGATAGATTTAATGTGATTAATAATTTACGTCTTTTTTTATCTATTTATAATATTTAGAGTTGAATTTCTGGCTTAGATTGTGTATGTTTTTTAGTATCAACGTTTCGGATCACACTCCGTGATCCATCATCAGGATATAAGAGCAAAGAGCAATAAGGAAATGTAAAATGGATCACGGAGTGTGATCTGAAACGTTGATACTAAAAAACATACACAATCTAAGCCAGAAATTCAACTCTAAATTCAATGGATTGTGGAAATCTGATCGATTTATTTATAATATTGTTATAGCTTTTGGTGATACTTATCTTACAGTTTAGAATAGTTTTCTGTCGACAAGCTCACATGTTTTTATTGAATTAGTTGCTTTTATACATAATTATGTGTTTCATGATGACATTTTTCTGCATCTCTTGTTTCCTTCTTATATGTCTTATGTTAGTCCTATGGATGTTCATGATAGGTTTCACATCATGACATATCTTAGGATGTCATGCACCTTGATGTTAGTTTATTAACTTTTCATGTAAATCATATCAATATTTCATTACCCTCCCACAAATTACATCATGATAGTATAATTCTAAGTGAATAGTTATTATGTGAAGATTATGATTTTACTACAAATGCATATTTACATGTCAAGTCATTTTTATTTATTTATTATGAGTATGTGGATGATGGTATATTATTGAATAGTGAGTTTATACTTCATCTAAATACATAAATAAAAACACTAGAATTTTTTGATTCATTTTGTTCTCTTTACATTTCTTATATGAGTTTGGCACATGCTTTTGTTGATTAATTTTGTAAACATAATGCCTATATGGATAGTATGATTATATTGATACGTCTCATGATTTATCTTTTTGTTCTTTCTTATCTTTTATTCATATAACATATGCACTTTTTTCATATCTTTTGTACCAATATATCTTTATCATATGTTAGTCTACTTTTTGTATTGTACTTGATTTACAACATTATCATATAGTTGGGCATTCACAAATCAATTATAATGAATGCTTACCTTTACAGATTTATGGTGAAATAGGACAAATATAAATGCCACTAAAAATATAAGGAAAAACTAATAACAAAATCCTACTGACATTTCCATGACTTAACAAACAAGGTTTCATAAGACTAACTTGACACTTACAATAGAATGGACAGTTGAATGAGATACAAATAGTATCACTATGGCATAAGGGACATGAAAAATAAATGATGGAAAAGGAGTGAGAGTGAGTGAACAAATAGCATGCATACCAAAGTGATTAAGGATGCTACTTAGGGAGACATGCCCTAATAGTTATCCACCCTAATAACACTATCCCCAAGTGCATTGGTTATGATTGAGGCAATACTCAAAAGGGTCTAACATTACACATAAAGATTTATTTATAAAGTGAATTTAATAACAAGTTAATTATTTGCTTTGCAAAAGTGATTTAGGTCACAACTCAAGTCATGTGGCCTAGTTAACATGTTACTACCAAGATTTAACTTCAAATTAAAATTTCACTAGATAAAGTTTATTATAATTCTAAAAGGTTGGGGTTTTAAAATGTTGAGAATCAAATATCATCTATTAGACATGTGTAGACACTACAAATTATTGTATTGTCTGTGTATGATATTTTAACTAAAATTCCTCTAAATTAATTAAACAAATTTTATTATTTAATTAGTCGGTCTCATTTTTCCATAATTTAAATTTCAACCCCATCATTTCCCTCCAATTCTAATAATTTTAATTAATTATTTAATTATTTAAATTTTAATTAGATTCTTTCAAGATTCTCTACTTATTCTTCTAAAAATTAATTATTATTTAATTAATCCCTTTCTCTGAGTCTTAATTAAATAATTACATTATTTAATTAAATATATTCTTACTCTTTCTTGTCACCATAATTAAGTGAATATTTTAATTACTAACCATGTCTTCCAAAATTAAATAAATGATCAATTTATTTAGTTTCCCATTTCTCCAATGCAAACTTATTCTTTTGAAAATAAATTAAATGTTTATTTATTTTTATACCCTCTCATGCAAAATTAAATATATTTTTTAAAATTATTTAATGCTAATTATTCCTCTAGTTCCACCCCTCTAATGGTCACTTACTAATAGTTCCTCTTTGCAATCAATTCAGTCTGACTAATCAATCAATTTAATCTTCTCAATTATGCAACAAATTCTCTAATCAATCAAATCAATCTACTGCCAATCAACCAAGTTAACTATTCGATCAACTCTATCATGCAACCAGTAAACTATCAATCTGTCTTAGTCATCTGTCTAATCAATCTTGTCATAATCAATCCTAGCCATCCATTATCAGTTGGCACCCCTCAATCTGAACCATTCATTGAAGTCTAGGATTCTATAAAAAGATGGTAATTCATAACAATTTTATCAACCACAATTCTTGAATTCGTGTACTACTATCACATTTGACCAAATTTGAGAGCCAACATTGCATGAGAAGGAGATAAATAATGAAGATATGGGTGAAATAGTTTGCAATTGAATTTAGTTGATTTTGCATTTGATTTCATATTATTTTCCTCTCATTGGTAGGATAGGATAACTGCTTTGAGAGATAGGCTTTTGTCATTTCCTTTGTTAATCTCATTTCAGGTCTTTGAATGCGCCTAATTTTCCTATTCACACAATATGGTGAACCCAATGTTAACACTTTTCTATTTCTAATTTTTCATGATTTTGAGTTTCTTTGCAGGTCTAGATTCCTTTAACGCAAACATAGATTAATCCCTGCAATTCAATGGTTAAAATTCACAATTACAATTATTTGATGTGCATCCATTCTGGTATCTAATAGTGTTTGTGTTCTATTTTTGTGTGTCTATAGGGATTCAATCAAGTCGCTCAAGGAAATGATATAATCTGTTACAATAACTGAGAGGGGGGGTGAATCAGTGGCCTCAAAAATATTCCAATAAATAAACCCGAAAACTTAGTACCGCAATATTAAGCCTCTAGTTATCTTCATTCCTACAAGATGTATGCCTTCAAAAAAACTTATCAAATAACTACTGCTCAGAGTTCACTGTTAAATCTTATTCTTAATATTTACCGATTAGCAGTCTTTCATTTACCGAAAAATAGTAAATTCCTTAGTGTATACTGATCAATCCAGATTAGTTATGTGTAATGCAAAACACTAAATTAATGACTCATAAACACATTGATACATGGATTTTTAACATGGAAACCCTATTAACGAAAAACCTCTTGGGACCGGTAACCCAAAATTTTCACTCTTCTGAAGTGAGCTCGGTGAAGAGCCAACCATGTTAAAGGTTACAAACACACTGTTAGGTGTGACCTTGTTAGAGAATTTAAATAGAGTAGTTTGTCACTTGATATCGGGCATCTCTATGCTACCTTCTATGACCAAACCCAGTGTAGTTTGTCAAAGGGTATCTGGCATCTCATGCTATCTTCATGGTCAAACTTTTTGATACTCCTTGGGATGTATCTGAATATAGAAAAGATTTTTAAGTCCTGCTTGGTAAAGAGACTTTATGAATCAATGGTAAAACTAAAATAGTAAATGATATGTTCGCACATACAACTTAGATTTGCAGATTTTTAGATCTATTGTAAGCTCATAATACCTTTCTAATCAATGTATCTTTTCAATACCTTTACTCCACTACTTTCTAGTTGGTGATGTTGTGGTTCTCTGTTGCTTGGTGTCCACAAAAATCTTTAGCTCTTTCCTCATCTTGATTGATTAGAACTGTATGAAGTTGTTCTTCAATAGTTTCTCTTCAACATCCTCTTTCTATATTCACTCCCCTAATTCATAATGAATTAGATTGTCTCTTTATAGACATGATATCACCATTTCTCACTTCTTGATTTTCTTGTTGTTGGCATGATCCGCAATCTTAGCCAATCTTGCTTTTAAGCTTTACTTCAATTTTATCTCATAGATTTCTCCTTGAAAACTAGATAAAACAACTTTAAATCTTTTACTTATCTCTAGATTTAACTTGTTGATTAAAACAATGTTAAAAACTAGTTAAGTCGATCTTTAGCTCTGCCAGCTAAGTATTTTGTCATTTCTGAACTTTAGTTAATTTCGGTGTTTTAACTCTTTGATAGCTTCGGTCAACTCTTCAGTTCTCCTTGAGCTTCTTCGTCAGTGTTGTCTGTCCGTTAGGGAATACTGTGATGTTCTTGCCATTGGGTAACACTGTAATTCTGGCCGTCGGTAATGCTTGTGATTCTACTCGTCGGTAATGCTTGTCAGTTTTCTTACTCGGGCATCACTGTGACTTTGCTCTTGGGTTTCTCTGTCCGTCGGGTTCCACTAACCGTCAGTGTTTGTAGTCACTTAGTGAATGGTGGTCTTTTATGCATTACTGAAAGCATAATATTTATCTCTCTGATTCTCTGAAGTCTTTGAAACTTTGTATATAACCGATCATATTATATCAAGTTGACATCAATGACAATACAATCCATTAACTGATTTAATGTCTTGCATTATCTTTCTGCATTTCGGTGATCAACTTAACATCTTCAAACATTCAATCAGTTATATGTCATCAGTAATCATGGTATTCTACAAAGCATTCACTGCATTTAAAGTCGCATTCACCAATTTTAGAGCCGCAATTGCAGATTAAACTACACATTTGCTTAATAAATGTCCAGAACTATAAAAGTCAAGAAGGTCATCATAAAGTGTGCACCTGAATATAGGAGAAAGAAGGAACAAAAGTGAATCAACAAGGACTTCAAACACATAGTGAAAGTTGAAGAATATTTCCTTGATAGTTTGGAACAAACCAATTTGATGAGATATCATAATATTGTTATAGTTGATCGAGCAAAATACAATTTGAACATTAATCTTGGTACTTTTTATTTTGAAACTTTCTAGTTAGTTATTTTTTTTACTGATTCTGGATTTGTGGTGTACAACGTGGAAGAAAATTTTTGTTTTCCTTAGAATAGCTCACACTTCCTTTGGTGCTTAAAATTAATCTTTTTCATTTTTCCTATTACTAGATTAGATCACATTTTAATTTAGGCTTAAAAATTGATCATTTTGTATAGCGTATTTTCTATACTTTTACAATCTATTGTAGAACCCCATTTTTCTTTTATTTAGAGAGGCCTTCTTGTGGATTTTATCACCTCAAGGAATGACCTCAAAGCAGTAAATCCCTTTGGCCATTATATAAACAAGGCTCTAGGAAAACCCTAGTACTATACTCAAGCTATCTCGGTCTTAGTGTGTCAGTGATAGTCCAAGATGACGAAAGAGTGCCTAAGGTCTTGGTGTGGTTGATTAGAGACTTAAGTGTCTCACTCTTGAATCCTATTAGGTCGAGCACCATAGAATCTTACTAGACACCTTATTTTAGAGGCCACCCTTTTATTTGTTAAATATTACAATATTTTAGTGCAATAGGAGGGAAGAATTTGCGCCCAAGATACTCACCATATATTTCCCAGGAGGTTTAATCAATAGAAGAGAAATCTTATTTGACCAAACTCTAGAAAAAGGAAAACAAATAGGTGCACCCTAGGGCTTGACAAGGTTGTTTGAGCTGACAGAAATCCAAGTTGTGGGTAAAAATATTTTAATGAAGCTTTGTCCTTAGGATAAGACTATTTTTAAGTATTTTTGTTTCTAATAAGATCAGTAGATATCTTTAGGCTTGAAAGAGTCCTTAAACATACACAAATTGCAATAGTCCAAACTCTATCAATAGCCATATTGTCTTATGTGTGTGATTGTATTTACAAAATTGATTGATAATCAACCATATAGAAATAGAAAAATGCAATTGACATTTCCTGCTACGCAATTTTTCACTGATTAGCATTCACAATACTCAGATTTAGTTTAACAGACCATTCACCGAAATCATTGCATTCTTCTACGCAATTGCTAGATTCAAATGTATAATTGTTATATTCTATTGCGCAATTGTATTATACTGATATGAATTCACTAATTAAATGCTACAATAGATTTTTTCTTCAATGCAATCATATGTCCCTATAACACATATTGCCAGATTTTGCAACGCATTTATTGTATTGTTGTGATATAATTGTCTGACATACCTTATCATAGAAAATTGCAAATTAGACAAAATTAGGGTTACCAAATAGATCCCTAAGACATGTTCAACCATAAAATACAACGATTGGAATTCCACAGGTTGTATACATAATTTAGGGTGTCTTTTTCATACATCATTAGGGTTACCTTGCATATTCTACAATTCCAAAAAATCATAAAAATATAGGTTTCATTCCCTAGAGTTGGACATATTTAACTTTAGGGTTATCTTAATAAACTAGAGGGTTCACCTTTTGGAAAATTTGATAGCGATTCTTAGAACAATTTTGGCCTCCTCAATCCAACCATGTATTTATCATGATCAATACTGGTGCAGGAGCACCTATGAAGTCACCTAAGGTCACCATGGATCCAATCAAAGGCAAAGGAATAAAATCATCCCTAAATGTGAATTGGGATGTATTGAGGCCTTTAATGGCAATTTGTAATAAAGAATGTAATAAATTATTAATAAGTCCTAGAAGTCCTCGTAAAGGACTTAGGACCAAAAATTATGTAAGGGTGGCGAATAGTGCCAAATGGGATCTAATTTGATTAGATGGAGTTAATTAGGTCCTAGAATCAATTAGGAATTGAATCTATAAATTATTTAATAAGTTTTAAGCAATAAAATACCAAAAACACAAGTTAATAATTTAATTTTTTGAATATTAACGGCTAGTTGTGTTTTGGTGGGAAATTGCATTTAAGAGTCTTAAACAATTTGTAATCGCTTCCAACCTGGAATCAGTTTTGGAAGTTGAAAATTTGTCTATAAAAACCCATGAATGATTGGGAAAGAATAGAAATCATTTGGAGAAAGGATTGTATGACCTGTAGGCTGAAAATGCAATAAAATTTACAGTTTCTTTCATATTTTGGTCTATTATTGTACTTATTTCATGTTTTGATCATTGTTGTGCATTATAGGATGTATTTGAATTTTTTTTGATCCATCTTAGAAGAATTTAATTTGGAATTCTTCTTTCATACATTCAAAGTGTTGTAGATAGCCATTTTCACATTATTTTCTTAAGCAAAATGGTGTAACCATCCCCTTTCTATTCTAACTGTGACTTGGGTATTGATTTATGACATGTATCATATGTAATTATCCATAATAATGCAGGAATAAGACAAAGAATGCAGATGATCATCGATTTGGGCAAGTTGGAGTGCTTGGGTGCATGAAAATGCATGGAATTTGATGCCATAAGTGCAGCAGAAGAAGATATGGTTTAATGAGGGCATGTTTTTGTTTAAGGCAAAATAAGTACATGTCAAAATTATGGTGAATCCAAAAGTAGAAATTTTGGAAGTGAGTTTTGGGTTGTTTTTTAGAAGGCCCTGGTTTTCAGAGCCATTTGGTGAGGGATTTGGAGTCTGGCCATTTTGGAAGGTTGTGGGTGCAAAACAATACCATAATCATTTTATTTGAGGCATAAATAGGAACTTATGAAATTTATAGTGTCTGGGGATAAGTAATTTTGGTAGTTGCTTTGTAAAGTGGCCCAATTAGGCATAGTGGAGATACTGGAGTCGGCCATTTTAAGCATATTTGGTCCAAAAGAGTCATATCTATTTTTCACATATGTTGTGTAAATTCCAAATGGGTATCTTAATCTGCAATTTAATTTTCAAGTGTTGTGGAAAGTCTGGTCCAAAAGTTCAAAAATCAGGAAAAATATGGCTACTAGGTAGGGTTGCTTGGGTGTTTGGCTTGTTTGGAGAAATCTGAGCAAAGGGTGTAAAGGGAATTTAGAACATATCTAGAAAGGTTGATCTAGTGGGTTTAAGGCCTTCAATAGACTTATTTTGAGTCTTGAATCCTTTGAAGTCAATTAAGCCCATGTGAGTAAGTGAAATCCCTTGGGTACATTGTGAAACCTTGGGGGTTGTCAAACAAAGGTTAGAGTCTTGTTGTCCAAAGAAATTGGAAGTCTCCAAGCCTCTACACCAAGTAGTATTAGATAAAGTAAGAGCTTTGGTAGGAAGGTTAGGTGTTTATTTCTGGAGCAGAGTCTGAGGAGTTTGAAGAAGAGGCTCAAAACATGCCTCCAAAGATGACAAACATGGAGCTTGCTAGGATGGTGATGGAGCAAGCAGAAAAGAACAAGAGATTGGAAGAAGTCATTGAAATATTTACCAATCTTGTTGAGAAGAGGGATTCATACCCTCATGATGATGAAGATGAAGTAGGACAGGAAACTGATGAAGAAAGGTCGGATCCTGAAGATGCTAGACTAGTGAAGATCCCGAAGGTAGTTAAAGGAGGAGAATCCAAAGTCAGAGCAGAGATCCCAATGTATGAAGGGAAGATGTATGAGGAAGTTCTCCTTGATTGGTTCAGTTTTTTTTAGAACCACTTTAACTATGAGGACATTGAAGACAAGCATAAAGTGAAGATTGCGAAAGCAAGACTTAAGGGTCATGCATTGCTATGGTGGGATTGCGTACAAGAAGAAAGGTGGAAGAAACATCTACCAAAGATCACATCATGGCCTAGAATTATGACCAAAATGAGGGATGAGTTTCTACCTTAGGACTACAAGGTTCAAATCTTCAAGAAAATTCAAGGGTTGAAGTAGAAGGACATGGATGTCCAAAGGTATAGAGAGGAATTCCACAAGCTTGATATTAGATCCTCTCATGATGAAGATGTGGAAGAGAAGGTGGCTAGATATCTTGGAGGGCTTAGGTACAACATCCAGGATGAGATGAGAATGGCCACACCAAGGACTCTTGAAGATTGCTACAAGTTGGAAATGAAAGCTTAAGACAAGCTTAGAAGAAGGAAAGAGAGGCAAGGAAGTTCAAGAGGGAAACACAACAAGGGCAAAGGAGTGAATCCAAGCCAAGGACAGAATGAGAAGGGTAAAGAGAAAGTATCATATCAAAAAGGAGAAAAAAGAAGTGGTAGAGGAAAGAGCTTCCCTGGAAATTTCTACAAGTGTGGTGAAGAAGGACATCCATTCTACAAGTGTCCTGAAAGAGAAGCCAAGAAGAATGATAAGAAGGTTCAATTGGTCCAAGGAGAAGATGACAAGAAACAACAAGAGGAAGAAGAAGCACACCATGACTATGCATATCCTGAAGAAGGTGAGTGTCTCTTGATGGGAAGGTCACCTATCCAACATATACCCAAGGTATCTATCTTTAGAAAAAATTGTAAATGCTATGGAAAAATATGCAAGGTTATCATAGATTCTGGTTCATTTGACAATATAGTGTCCTATTAGATGGTAAATAAGTTAAACTTACCTAAACTTCCTATTGGTAGACCATATAGGGCCTCTTGGGCCAGTAATGATCAGAATATTGTGATTAAGAAGCAAGCATACATAGATTTTTCAATTGGGGGTTATGTTGATAGGGTTCTATGTGATATAGTTCCCATGACATGTTGCCACATCATCTTAGGGAGACCATGGTAGGCTTCAAGGGAGACTGTTCATTATGGTTTGAAGAATGAGTATGTAGTGCACAAGGAGGGAAGAAAATTCACCCTTAAACCTATTCCAAGTCAAGTAGAAGAATTTGGTAGCATCATTGTATTTGGTGCAAAAACATATGTTGATTTGAAGATTCCAAAGTATGAGAAGATGGTGACTATAGAGCAGAAACTTAAGACCACTTTATTGGTCTTGAAGGATGAGTTTTTGGACAGTCATGAGGCATTGAATGTGAAACAAAAAAAAATGGCATGAAGATGGTGTCCTTATTGGCACAATGTGGTGTCCTTTGGAGCAAGCAATGAAGAATATTGCAGAGGTTCCATTGAGGGAAACAAGGAGGGGTCTATCTGATCCTCAAATGGAGTTTCAAGGATAGTTTGTGAAGCCACAAGTTCACTGTCCACAACAGAAAATTGGCAAGCATGATGACAGATTTCAAAATGAACAATATTTTTTCCTTGTTTCTAACCATTTGAGTGTAGGTTTTAAGGATAGAAGAAGGGATTTTTTATCAGATCAGAGGCCTGATCAAGGGTAGAGAGGAAGACCACCTTCAAGGAGGATGGGTGGAAGAAAGACCAAGTCCCTTAGTTCTTGGGACAAGAACTTTTTCCAAGGTGGGGTGTATGGTGCAGGAGCACCTATGAAGTCACCTAAGGTAACCATGGATCCAATAAAAGGAAAAGGAATAAAATCATCCCTAAATGTGAATTGGGATGTATTGATTCCTTTAATGGCAATTTTTAATAAAGAATGTAATAAATTATTAATAAGTCCTAGAAGTCCTGGTAAAGGACTTAGGACAAAAAATTATGTAAGGGTGGCAAATAGTTCCAAATGGGATATAATTTGATTATATGGAGTTAATTAGGTTCTAGAATAAATTAGGAGTTGAATCCATAAAGTGTTTAATAAGTTTTAAGCAATAAAATACCAAAAATACAAGTTAATAATTCAAAATTTTCAATATTAACGGCTAGTTGTGTTTTGGGGGGAAATTGCATTTAAGAGTCTTAAAAAATTTGTAATCACTTCCAACCACTTGGGATTGGTTTTGGAATTTTAAAAATTGTCTATAAACGCCCATGAATGATTGTGAAAGAATAGAAACGAATTGGAGAAAGGATTGCATAGCCTGTAGGCTGAAAATGCAATAAAATTCATAGTTTCTTTCATATTTTGGTCTATTATTGTACTTATTTCATGTTTTGATCATTGATGTGCATTATAGGATGTATTTTAAGTTGTTTTGATCCATCTTACAAGGATTTCATTCTGAATTTTTCTTTCATACATTCAAAGTGCTGTAGATAGTCATTTTCACATTGTTTTCTTAAGAAAAATGGTGTAACCATCCCCTTTCTATTCTAAATGTGACTTGGGGATGGATTTATGACATGTATCATATGTAATTATCCATAATAATGTAGGAATAAGATAGACAATGTAGATGATCATGGAGTTGGGCAAGTTGGAGTGCTTGGGTGCATGAAAATGCATGGAATTTGATGTCATAAGTGTAGCAACAAAAGATCTTGCTCAAGGAGGGAATGTTTTTGTTTGAGTTAGAAGAATTAAATGTCAAACTTATGGTGAATATAGAAGGAGAAGTTCTGGAAGTGAGTTTTGGGTCATTTTTTATAAGGCCCTAGTTTTTGGAGCCATTTGGTGAGGGATTTGGAGTCTGACCCTTTTGGAAGGTTGCGGGTGAAAACCAATACCATAATCCTTTTATTTGAGGCATAAGTAGGAACTTATGAAATTTATAGTGCCTAGGGATAAGTAATTTTGGTAGTTTCTTTGTAAAGTGGCCCAATTAGGCCTAGTGGAGATACTGGAGTCGGCCATTTTAAGAATTTTTGGTCCAAAATATTCATATATAATTTTCACATATGTTGTGTAACCTCCAAATGGGTATCTGAATCTACAATTTAATTTTCAAGTGTTTTGGAAAGTCTGGTCCAAAAGTCCAAAAATCAGGAAAAATAGGGCTACTAGGTAGGGTTGCTTGGGTGCTTGGCTTGTTTGGAGAAATCTGACCAAAGGGTGTAAAGTGAATTTAGAACCTATCTAGAAAGGTAAATCTAGTGGTTTTAATTCCTTCAATAGACTTAGTTTGAGTCTTGAATCCTTTGAAGTCAATTAAGCCCATGTGAGTAAGTGGAATCCATTGGGTACATTGTGAAACCTTGGGGGTTGTCAAACAAAGGTGTAGAGTCTTGTTGTCCAAAGAAATATGAAGTCTCCAAGCCTCTACACCAAATACCTTGTCAACTTATCAATACTTTGTCAACTTGTCACTTTTGTCCCAACTTGGAGGTCAAGAAAATTCTCCCAACTGCTTAGGTTGTCTCTTAGAGTTTTGTCCTTCAAATTTCCAAAACTTTCCTTTTAAGTCTCTTTGTTCACACCTTAGTCTCATACCTTAGTGTTGGATATTTTTGGGATATCATGCATATATGTGTTGACATTGATGTTTTATTTTTCATGTCAACATCTTCATACTGTTTGAGACAATGTTCATGTGTGTTCATGGGATATTCAGGTTTTACTTGTTGATTTTTCTAGATCGTGTCCTATTTTTGTTACTGGATTGCATTGGGTTATGTGGATTTAGATATTTTCATGAAGCATGTTGTTGTTCTTATTATTCTTGGCCAACATGATGTTGTAGTTTGTTGTGAAGGATCAATGTTGCATGATTTATGGATCTAGAGCATGTTTGGGGATATTGTTATTGATCATTGCTATGTCTTAGCTAACATTTAATGGATTTCATTGAGTTGTAATTAATTAATATTTTATAATCAGGTTTGTGGCTGACCTAGTTGAAATAATTTGATGTAGTGTATAAAAGGATGTTATCATTTGTAATTGCTAAGGGTGTAGTGTAGTGATGATGAGGCTATGCAAAGATGTATGAGTGGAATCTATAATTGAGGTAGAGATTTGATGTACTTCATTAGAATTGTATTGGAATGACAAAGATGTTATTAGTTAGTTCATGATTATTGGATTGTAGTCGATAGCGGGTTATTGTCCATCTTCTTACTATAAGGTAATGAGCCTTCCTTTAGGTTGTATCTCTTTTTGTAATTGAGCAGTGAGCTCTAGGAAGTTTACCTGAATGCATGTGCATTTCCCTTGTAATAATCCTAATAGGGTATAGTGTTTTTAACATAGTACATCATCTTGTGCGTTTGATCCCCACTGTGGTTTTCCCCTTAACCAAGTTTCCACATAAAAATATTGGTGTTATGTGTTGAGTAATGTGTTGTGATATTGCATTAATGTTTATTATTTAGATCTGAGATGAAGATTTAAAGTTGGATAAAGATTTGAAGTTTTGGGACATAGCTGATTCACTCCCCTCTCAATTGTGTGTTTTTCCTTGATTCTAACAATTGGTATCATAGCTAAGTCCTCTTTTGGAAGCTTGATTTATTGAGGAAATTCTAGATGGTAGCCTTTAAGAAGGAGAGTCTGAGATTTGAACATACTAGTTATTTCATATGGAAGGGTCAGATGATTACACACTTAAGATGCATTGGAGAAGATTATTGGGAAGTCACTAAGAAGTCTTACATTCCACCTCCTAATCTTTCTACTATGACTCCTAATGAGAATAAGTAATTTGAGTACAATATGAGAGAAAAAGAAGCTTTGCTGAGTGCTTTGTCAGATGCGGAATATACAAATGCCATGGAATTAGAGACTACACATCAGATATGGACAAAATTAGAGACTTTACATGAAGGAGAAGCATGTGTCAAGAAATTCAAGCTGTAAAGTTTGAAAGGGAAATATGAAGCATTAAAGATGAGAAAATATGAAAACATTATTTTCTCTGTACAAAAGGTGACCAAAATTGTTTGTGGAATCAGATGTGCTAGTGGAACATTGGAGGAAGAAGAAATTAGTTTTAAGATACTAAGATCCTTGCCTCCTACTTACGATCACAAAGTTTTTTCTATTGAAGAAATTAGAACCATGGTACCTGTAACAAGAGACACATTTATTGGTAAGTTATCTTCTTTTGAAATAGGAGAATTTGGTGATAGTATTCCAAAATTTGAATCTACATTTAAAGATACTATTTCTAAGGATAAGAAAAGGTATGACCCTTGGAGAAAGTTCATCTAAGTATGCATCTAGATATACTACGTAATGGGAAGAAATTGAGGAAGACTAAATAAAGCTTGAAGAACTTGAAGCCCTAATTGCAAAGAGGCTACCTAAGGGAGATAGTAAGTATCAAGGAAAGTTATCTGAAATTTTTTTTCATGAAATAAGATTGGTCATTTAACTTCAAGATGTCCGGATAGAGAGCCTAAGTAAAAGCCTAAGAAATTGAATTCTAAATATCAGAAGAAGTGTTATTATGCTACTGATGAAGTTGTAATTGATGATGAGTCTAAAAAGAGTGAAGATGAGATTGTGTTTATTCCTATCAAAGATAAGTATCCTTGTTTCTTGAATGAGGAAAGAGCTTTGGTTTCACATGTGGATAAGAAAGATGAATGGGTTATTGATAGTGGCTGTTCACATCACATGACCAAAGATAAAATCAAATTTGTGAAGTTGGAGAAGTATGATGGCATTTTTGTCACATTTGGTAATGATGCTCCTTGTATGATTAGAGGTAGAGTTCCATTACACTTGATGGTAAGAATAATACTGATGATGTACTATATGTTGAAGGTTTTAGGCATAACCTTTTGAGTGTTGGACAATTAGTAGATAAAGGTTAAAATTTACAATTCAAGGATGGAATGTGCCAAATCATTGGAAGCTCTTGAATTGAGATTGCATCAGGTACACAGACTAAAGGTAATGTATTTCATTTGAATAATTCAGATAATAGATGTTTGATTGCTAGAATTAATGATAGTTGATTATGGAACAAGAGATTTTGTCATGTAAACTTGGATAACACTGTGAAGATAAGCACTATAAGAGCAGTGATAAATTTACCTAAATTAGTGAAGCCTAATAATGTGATGTATAAGGAATGTCACTTGGGTAAGATTACTAAATCTACTTTCAAAAGTAAGACCTATTCTTCAAGTGGATTGTTAGATTTGGTACATAATAATTTGTGTGGCCCTACAAGAACTAAAAGCTATTATGGAGAAACATATTTCATTTTATTCATTGGTGATTACTGAAGAATTATGTGGGTTAGATTTTTGAAGGAAAAATATGAAGCCTTTAACAAATTTAAGATTCTCAAAGCTATTGTTGAGACTGAGACATGTATGAAGATGAAATGTTCAAGATTTGACAGAGGTGGTGAGTTTATATCTAGTGAATTTAATGCATTTTATGAAGAGCATGGGATAAAGAGGAAAATTTATTCTTCGTGAACCCCACAATAGAATGGTAATGCAGAGAGAAGAAATAGAACTATCCTTGACATTGCAAGGACCATGATGATTGAAGGAAATATACCACAGATTTATTGAAGAAAAGTGGTTAGAACTGTAGTCTATACATTGAAATGATTTAAAATAAATAAAGGAACTGGTAAGACCCCTTATGAACTTTTCTATGATCATGTCCCTACAGTGAAATACTTTAAATTTTTTGGAAGAAAATATTATATCAAAAGAGATGAAGATTTAGGGAAATTTGGTCCTAGATGTGATGAAGGAATCTTTCTTGGTTATTCTATAAAGAGAAAGTGTACAAATGTTATAAAAATAGGTTGAGAAAGATAATTGAAAGTATTAATGTCAAAGTGGATGAAATTTATCAGAAACAAGCTAGATCATGTAGTTATGAATCAAATGATGAAGAAGATAATCAGGTAATGGAATCATAGAATCATAATCAAAGTCAGAATTAGAATGGTTTGGTAGATCAAGATGGAGAAGTTACAAATGAGAAAGAGGTAGAAACAAAAGAGTCAACTACTAAAACAAATATGACGACTCCAAGATATGTAAGGTTAAATCATTCAAAAAATCAGATTATTGTTAATAGAAATCAAGGTGTTCAGACTAGAGGAAGAATTAATAGAAATTAAATTTGTTTAATTTCTAATATTGAACCTAAGGATGTTGATGAAGCATACAAAGGAAAAATTTAGGTTAAATATATGGAAGCAGAGTTGGAATAGATTGATAAAAATAAGACATGGATTCTTGTTCCTAGACCTAAGAACAAGAATGTGACCTGTACTAAATGGGTATTCAAAAACAAATTGAATGAAGATGGTGAAGTGGTTCAAAACAAAGATGGACTTGTTTGAAAGGGATACTCACATAGGTATTGATTTTGAGGAGACCCTTTCTCCTATTGCTATAATTTAAGTTGTTAGGATATTTATTGCATATCCTACTTACAAATATTTTAAGGTATATCAGATGGATGTTAAGTCTATATTTTTGAATGGAGATTTGGAAAAGGAAGTCTATATTGAGCATCCTAATGAATCTCCTTTGACTCATAAAGATGATATTGTTTTTTGATTGAATAAATCATTATATGGATTGAAACAATCCCCTAGAGCCTAGTATGCAAGGTTTGATAAGTATTTGTTGAAACTTGGTTTCAGTAAAGGTATTGTTGATAGTAACTTGTACATCAAAGGTGATCATGATAATGTTTTAATTGTTGAAGTCTTTGTGGATGATATCATTTTGGTGGAAATGACAAGACTAGTAAAGGATTTCCTGATGAGATGTAGAGAGAGTTTGAGATGTCCATGATAGGTGTGATGAAATGTTTTCTTGGATTGCAAATTACACAATCTAATAAAGGTATTTTCATATCTCAGGCCAAGTATGTGAAAGAATTGTTGAAGAAATTTGGTATGGATGATTCAAAACCTGTTTTTACTCTTGTGGTTACTAGTTTTAAATTGAAAAAGGATGATGATTCACCTAAAGAAAATCAAATAAGATACAAATCAATGATCAATGTCTTATTGTACTTAACATAGACTAGACTTGACATTATGAATGCAGTTTGCATTGCAAGGTTTCATGCAGAACCGAAGGAATCACGTGTTGTTGATGTTAAAAGGATATTCAAATACTTGAACAAAATAATTGATTTTGGCTTATGGTATGGTAAGGATGATAATTTTACATTGATTACTTTTACTGATGTGGATTGGGCAATTAATGTGGATGAAAGAAAGAGCACAAGTGGTGGAGCATTCTTTTTGCGAAAAAGGTTAGTTTCATTGGAAAGTAAAAATAAAAATTGTATATCACAATCTACTCTTGAAGAAGAGTATGTTGTTGATGTTGTTAATTGTACACAAGTGATATAGGTGAAGCAAATATTGAAAGATATCAGAGTGAGTATTGATGATCCTATTGCGATCTATTGTGATAAATCAAGTTCTATTAATATTTCAAAGAATCATGTGTTACATTCAAAGACAAAGCATATTTCTATCAAATATCATTTCTTGAGAGACAAGATTAGTGAAAAGGAAGCCAGATTTGAGAATATATCTACTAAAGAGAAGATTGCAGATATCTTCATGAAGCCCTTTCCAAAGGATACTTTTTAGTATCTCTGAGGTAAGCTTGGGGTGATTTCCCCTCTTGATCAAAGCTAGAGATGCATTCATTTGCATCAGTCCAATGTACTTACAGAGATTATATTTTTTTTGGATTGATGTTTTGGTGGCTACTACTTAGGGGGAGTAGTCAGCTTGATGAGTGAGTTGTTCATATTTTTGGCTTCTATGACTTGGTGCATATATGTGTCTTTCTCAATGATGTCAAAGGGGGAGAGATAGTCATGTGAAAAAAGGTATATGTATATGGGGAGAGAAGTCATATACTATTATATGATGGACAAGAAGAGTATTTCATGAGTATGGAACAAAGGGTAGGATATTGTTCCTCTAGGAGAGAATATTGTTAGAACATCTCTGAAAGATAATATTCAAGATATTGTAGGTAGTATTATTGATATGGTTTCTTTGTGCATTTATTTGGTTTTTTCACATCATATGCTTCCATCAATGCCAAAGGGGGAGATTGTTGGAGATTACTGGGATATCATGCATATATGTGCTAAAATTTATGCTTTGTCTTTGATATCAACATATTACTACTAGTTGAGACACTATTAATTTGTGTTCCTAAGATGTTCAGTGAGATGATTGATTTGGTATGGGTACTGTATTGAAGACTAGATGTTGTGAAGGTACAAATGGTTTCAGGGATGTCTTTAGTTGATTTATGTTGATTTACAAAGGTTTGCATGTCAATTTGAGTGAGCTATGAATGATTTAATAGACTGGTATTTTGGTTGTCTAGGCAGAGATAATGTTGTAGATTTTGGATCAATGTGGGTTGGTTATGAAGTATTTTTGGTTGCTAACTTGGTGAGTTTAGGACATGGATGTATGTTCTCAGCTTGAGTGGTTGATTATTTGGATGCTGGCAAGTTATTTTTCTTAACTGACAGAGGTTTCTAATTGGTGTTCCTGATGAATAGTGAAGAGATAATAGTGAATTATGAGACAGAGTTGTTCTTGTTGTTTTCATGGCATTTCATGTTGCTTGCTGAGGTTTCTAGATTGTTTCCTATTCATGTTGTTGGATCACATTGGGTTATGCGATCAAATTTAGTTATTTTCATGAAGCATGTTATTGTTCTTATTGTTCTTGTCCAACATGATGATGTAGCATTTTGTGAAGGATCATGGCATGATTTATGGATCTGGAGTGTGTTCAAGGATATCATTACTAATCATTTTTATGTCTTAGCTAATATTCAATGGATCACATTGAGCTGTAATGAATTAATATTTTGTAATTAGGTCTATGGCCGACCTAGTGGAAATAAGTTGATGTAATGTATAAAAGGATGTAATAATTTGGAATTTTGAATGGTATAGTGTAGTGATGGTGAGACTATGGGAAGCAGTATGAGTGGAATGTGCAACTGAGGCATAGATTTGATGTACTTCATTGGAATTTTATTGGCATGGTAGAAATGATCTGTCAGTTCATGATTAGTGGATTTTTATCCATCTTCTTACTGTAATACCCACTCATGTTTTGCTTTCATTTTTGATGTCATACTCTTTTAGGCAATTATTTCAGTTGATTGGCCAAATTCTTTTAGGCTACATTTCATGTGAGCTATTATTCTTTCATTTGATGTTGATCATGGATTATGTTGTTTATGGATTTATCATATGCACAGATAGATGTGATGATATTATCATGATGATTATTACATGTTGATTTCAGATTATGATGTACTTACCCCATACTTGCATGTGTATGGTTATCTTGTATGATTGATGTAATTGTGACATGTTTGTTGTGGTAGAGGACAGAGACGTAGTTACTTGCTTTGCGAGATCCACACGTTTGACCAATCCCTATCATTGTTTGTGATATTATATTGGATGTACATGCGTGTTCTTTTGATGACAGGTTTGCAGGTACAGGGCATCATCTTCCCTGAATTGGCAGAGTGAGCGTGCCCGTACATATTCATATCAATGGTAAAGAGGGGAGGTAACATACAGATCCAAAACCCTAACATAAGCCTATTGTCCTAATTATTGGACGAGTATCAATTTGACTACCCTATCTAGATTCGTCTAGTTGACTTAAATCTGTGGATCCTATCTTGTTATGTGTTTGGGTTGATTTTGAGTAATTTTAGTTGAGTGTTGTGATATTGTGTGATTTATCATGTATTTGCGAAATTGGTTATTATTGAAATTAATTATTAAATATAGAGTATTTAATTAATTGAAAATTAATTAAACATCTATGTTTAATTAGGAAATAAATTATAATGCAATTATTGAATATTGGAATTTAATTGAATATTTAAATTAGAATTAGAATTATATTAGCTTTTATGCATTATTAAATAATTAAATATTTAATTACATGGATAAGTGTGCTTTAAATATTTAATCTATTTAATATATATTTTAATTAATTATATGTGCAAGTTTATTATTGAAAAGGGAGTTTGAATTCAAAATGCAACTTGGTTTAATAAGTCAAAGTTGAGTTGTGGAAGTAAACAGATATTTTTAATTAATAATTGTTATTTAATTTCAATTTTTGAGTTGAGTCCTTTTAAGGGTTAACTGATGTGTTGTCATGAGGGTTTCCATAATTTGAGGAAGTTGATTCTCTTTAGGAGAACTCTCCTCTCATTCTCTCATAACAGGTTTTTGGTGAAGGCATTTTTGGGAGAATAATTTGTGAGAGAATTTTTGTGTGTTCTTGTGGTCTTGCAATTTTGTGAATTTTGTGTGTGCTTGGAGGTTTGAGCATTTGTGGAGATTTTGGCTAGGGAGGCTTCGTGGTTCCAGATTTGCATTCGGAATTGGATTTGAAGGCCTCAAGATTCTTCATCTTCTCACAAAACTCCTTTGACAAATTTTGGTGGATTTGAGGTAGGGTTTGATAAAAACCCCTTTGTAAATTCAATTTGTGAATTTTGTGCTTTCTATGTGTTTGAGATCATTTACATTTCCATAATTAGGTTTATTTATTTTTTTTGTTTAAAAGGGTATTTTAGAAAACCCTAAATCTATATTTTTTAGAAAATATGTAAACTTGGCACAGTAGGGTTATGCTGCCAAAATTCGAAGGAAAAATGTACATGGGAAGACCTATTTATTGAGAAAATCAAACTGCCTATAGTTTAGACTATAGTAGAAAAATAAATTTTAGAATAGGAATCCATTCTCTTTCAAAAAAAAACTAGTTGAAAAAAAAACAACTCCATGAAAAAATACAATCCAATAAAAAAAATTCACTAGTAAAAATTAAATAAGCCCAGAAAAGAAGAAATTAGAAAAAGACAAAAAAAAAGAGAAACAAAAGAGAAAAAAAGAAAGTCCTTTTATGTTTTTCCATTTTGGAAATATTTTTATTAAAAAAAAATATAAATAAAAAAGCATGTCAATGTTTTACATTTTTTGAAATGTTTCTTTTAAAAAAAAAATCTAAAAGAAAATAATAGTTTGAGGGGGGGGTGGGGGGGCGGTGGGCTCCACCCACCAACCCCCCACCCCCGAGCCACCATGGCAGCCAGTACTACAGTGAGGTAGGCTCGGACAGCCTACAACAGACCCTGACTGCCTCGGCAGTCGGGCTGCGAAGCAGCCGGTGCATCCTAGGGAAGGGGAGTGGGGGCTGCGGGGGACCCACTCCCCCATTCAAACTTGCTTAATTTTCATTTGTTTAAAAAAAAAATTTGTTTTTTTTAAATAAGTTTAAATTTTAATTTTTTAATATAATGTGTATGTGTATGAGGAATTCTTAATGGTTTAAAACCTGTTGGGAGCAAGCTCAAACATGCAAGATTAGTGGGTTAGCACATATAATCAATTTAAAATTATATGAAAGAGCAAGCAAGCAACAAAGAATACCAAATAACATCAGATTGAGCTAAAACAAATAAGCACCCTATTTAACTTGTTTGATTTGCTCTTTTGGATGATTGTGGGTGTGCTCTCTCAAACACACAAATGCAATGGATCCCCAAGGCAATGCAACTCATGAATGCAAGATTAGATGAGAGAAGGATTCAAGAGCTAGTATGGAACAACTAGCCTCAAACTTCTCCAATGGATTAAGCTACTATGATTGAAAAGCAATGCACAAAAAAGAAACTATGATTGATTCACCAAAATGATCCTAGCATGTAATTTCTATGTGATTTAAATGTAAAAGCATGAGAAACTAGAAATGAACTCCTAACATCAAAATAGCATGATAACAATGCAAATTGAGAGATGAAAAATGAAGAGGAGAAAGCCTCTATTTATAGAATTTTGGGAGAGAAGAGGAGGGCTTGAATGATGTGGCATCTATGTGGCATCCACATAAGAGCCACATAAGGGACACATATGCTTGAAGGTATGGCTAATTTTGAGTCAAACTTGGCATTAAATGTTGAGTGGCTCAAGATTTCCAAGTGGGAGACAAACTTGTAAGAGGAATTTAAGAGGGATGGGTGACCATTTTGAGGAGAATTTCCCCATGTGGGTGAGCATTCCATTAGCCTCAAAAAGGTTAGGAATCACCCTTTAAGTATGATTTAGAGGACAGTTAGGTAGGGAAACATGCTTAGAAAATGAGGTGATGGGAGTAGAGTAGGAATAGGGTAGGCTTAGGGTAGGTCTCTAGGTTGGATTAATAGGTTCCTAGCTAGGGTTTAGATTATAATTCAAATTAGA
>MU227701.1:2925137-2950972 GCA_018584345.1 Thuja plicata
AATAAAATACATTAGAATAGTATTTAGATTATTGATAAATACTAGCAATGAAACTATTTAATTGATTGAATTAAATAGTTAGAGGAATAAGAGGGAATTTAATATTAATAATAATATTAATATTTTTAGACGTCTACAGTGTATTTAATATTAAATTCAAATTAATATGTTTTTTTAATATTAATTTTTATTTAGTAAATATAACTAATTTTTATATATTAAATTTGTAATATGTCTTTAATTAATTTATTTAGTGTTATTTAGATTTGTTTGTTTTAATATTAATTAATCATGGTTTATTTAGTGTTAATTAAAACTTAATTTAGATAATGTTATTATTTTAAATTAAGTTAATTTTTGAGTTTAGTTTTAAACATGGTTAATCAAATCGATTTAAACTAGTTATCATAATTAATGGTAAAATTAGTTTAAACTATATGATTTATTAGTTGGTTAATTACTTTTATAATAAGGTTATAATGGTAGTTTAATTAGGCTAGTAAATGACATATTAAGTCTTGATTTGATATAGATTTAGTGTTATATACATAAAGGTTTTAAATCAATTAATTTAGTTAATTTAAATTAGCTATTGAATCCTAGTCTTTTGGGAGTAATTGATTTACAATGGAATCTATTTCTATTATTGTTAAAAGTAGATGTGTAAGCTTATTGATAAATTCTGCATAATGTGATGTTGTTTCCATTCCTTATGTATTTATCTCTATGTTTTCGAGTACCTGGATTTTTATATTTCCCTACAACATGTATAGAGGCTTGGGGGTGTTTTGCATTTCTGTTTATGATATGGCATGTGTTTCATGTAATTACCCTACACTAACCATGTAAAACCTTTCGATTATGTTGTCTAAATGTTTACCTCTATGTGACCATTCCTATTATGTGGGATACTTGATTAGGTATACTTGGGTTTTGACCTATGCTAGATCTATGTAGGATCTTTGAGCCTAGGGTAGGTTACCTAGATGTGTAGTAGGAGGTGGATTGCAATAAGTTTCATGTCTGTAAGTGACTACTTAGATTGCTTATTGTAGGTATACTTAATAAGTGATAAATTAATGTATAACTGAGATATCTTAAAATAAACTTATAAGATGTGTTCTCACCCATGCTTGAGTGCTCGTATAAACTAAGATGGAGGATGAGAAGATGCTAGTCACCTCGAGGGGTATCTAGCATAGTTAGTGGCTTTGTCAGTTTGAGAGGTCATTGGTGCCATGTATGGTCACTTAAGTGTCAGAATCCATTGGGATTGCTAGGACAAAACTTAAGGGTTAGACATACATGATGACACCCTCCTTTACACAGTCTAGATTTCCTATGGTTGTCAATTGACTCTAGATTAGTGAGTCTTACCTTTCATGATGTATAGTACACCTGGATTAGAGAGCTATCAGGATCCCTTTCTTAGTGGTTATTTCCTTATTGATTTTGGATATTCGAGTGGGGTCTATTGTTATCTCCTTAGCACGGTGGGGTGGACCTTTGTGGTTTCACACAGATGGGTGGTAGTGATTCTTTACCCATTGAGATTTGACATCCTTGTTCTAGGTGCTTGATGGTTCTTTGCAGATGAGCTCTTTGTATTCCTTCATTATTGATTATGTACTTACCTTCATTTATTGTAAATCTTGTATTAGATTATCGCATGTGATACCTAATCTGGATATTGTATATTATATAGATTAGAGTGACTACCACATACCCTGTGACATATGCAGTGGATGTGAGTTTATGGTGATTTCATGGTTATCCATGAGGATTGTAATTATGGTGTTGTAAGTTTTATTTGTTATATCTATTCAAATGAATCTTTTGTTATATTGTTAGTTGTGTTTTACTTTATGTAATTCAACATCATGGAACCCTTGAGTTGTGTAATCTATGTGAGTGTATGACATGTGTATAAATGGTATTTGCTTCCGCATTAATGTATGTCTCTTTAAGGAAACTTTAGGAAAAAAAAATATTCAACAAACATAGTATCATGTACTAGGCTAATCTCTCTTGGGTTCCCTGGCGCAGTGTTACACTTACTATAAGGTAGTGATCCTTCCTTTGGTTTGTATCCCTTGTTGTAATTGAGGAGTGAGTGTAGACGTCCAAAATCATCCTTATATTTATTTAATTAATATTCCCATTACATTATAGTTAATTTTAATTAATTATATTTGTTATATTTTTTTATCTATTTAATTGATTTATTTAATTAAATATGATTTATTTTCATAGTATTTAAATCTTAATTTAAATATTATTCCCTCTTTAATGTATTAAATCTCATTTATATACATTTCCCTCATTAATCCCTTTTAAATAAATTTATAATTTATTTATTCCTCCACATGAATTAATTCTACAGAACCACAATTAATCTAAATTCAATTTGGACCTAGATCCTACCCTACCTCACATCACTCTCACCAAATAGACCTACTCACTAACTAACTAAGGTTAATCAGTCTAATTTCAAGATTCCTACACATATTAGTCCTAATTATTTGCTCACACATGTGTGAGAAAATTTCTAAATTTAAATTTTCAAATTTATTCTAATTTGGTGCCAACAAGGTTTATTACAACCTTGATGACACTTTCTTACACTTTCTAAAAGTGTTTCATTAGACTAAAACTCTTACACCTTTTACAAGATCCTTCACGTGTGTACTTTAAGTACACCTTGACCCATGACATCACAAGTTACTCACACATGTGTGAGCAAAGTTGGCTTCTTTCATGGTTTATGTGTCCCTCATATGGCACCTATGTAGATGTCACATGAGCTCCACCTCATTCAAGCCCTCTCCTTCCTTCCAAAAATCTATAAATAGAGGCTCTTGCCAAGATAAAATCATCTCTATTTTATGCATTGTTATCATGCTAGTTGAGTTTTTGAATTCTTAGCTAATATTCATGTTTTCATACTTTTAGTTCATTTTAAAAATCTAGAAACCACATCTTAGGCTTAATAGAATGAATCTTAGTTTCTTTGAATCTTGCATACCATCTTAGCTTCGTTCTTGCATCTTCATCAATGGTGAAAGATTGAAACATGTTCCCGATACTTGTTCTTGAGTTATTAGCTTATCTTTTATGCATTACAAGTGGGATTTAGATATTGTGTTGGGAGAGCACACCCACATACATATCTAAGAGAAAATAAATAAGGCATTGGGTGCCCTTTTTTGTCTCATCGGAGGTTGTGGTGAAAGTTCTTGTCTTGGATTTTATTTAAAATATGCTAACACTTTGAATCTTGTTTCTAATGACTAACCTTAATGTTTTCATGTTTTAGTGTTGTTCTTGGCAGATCTACTTTCTATCACATACATTTTGGTACGCCTAGTGGGACCCACGTCCCTTAATTTTCAAGATTTTTGACAAATTTCACATTTTAATCATGATTCTGGAAAAACTTTGCGTAGAGTCGTCTCTGCTATGAGACTATTGTCTGTGTTTCCAGACATCCGTCTGTGCAGATCACCTTCTACGTAGATCTACCGTCTGCGCCTGCTAAAAACTAGACTTAGTTTAAATATTATTTCAAATGCTTTTTAGTAAATTTTGAGGTTTTTAACTCTCGGGTTTCTGACAGGGTGTCAATTTTTAGGAGTTAAATGTTGTTAAAATTGGTAAAAATTGAATATTTCTATTTACTAAGTCTTTTCATCAGAAAACTATGAGTGTCTATGTTTGACCATTTGTGTAGGTTACCGTCTCTGTAGATTGCTGTCTGCGCCCTGAAATTACCATCTGCAAAGTTTCTGCATTTATGATAGATAGCAGTTTCTGTGTTTTCACATACTACCATCTGTGCTCTGACATCGACGTCTGCGAAGATCACCGTCTGCGATTGTATTCTATTGTCTACACAAGTTTTCTGTGTTTTATCATTTTAAGTAGATTTCTAGGTTACTGATCTTTTTTAAGGTTTTGCAGCACTGTTTCTGAAGATAGAGACATCAAAGCTACTAAATTTTTGTGCTTGTAGGACATTGAAAAAGACATAAACTCAAAACTACTTACATTTTTTCTTGCAGGTTGCCTTAAAAGCTTTCAACTAAACAACCTTGCTTCTTAGCATAGTCTTTTATTTAGGCACCTATATTAATTAGGAGATTCCTTTGTATAACTTAAAATAAGCATTAGGGGAGTATGCTCTCTTCCTTTTGGAAGATCAAAAACCTAGACATGCTTATTTTGTGTTAAATAAATAAATCTTTTAGAAAGAACAAGTGTTTGGCATGATGACATGTAACTGATTGAATGTTTGAAGATGTTAAGTTGATGATCATGCAAGGCATTAAATCAGTTAATGTATTGTATTGTCATTGATGTTAACTTGATATAATCTGTATGGTCACGAAGATACTGCCAAAGACTTCAAAGAACTGATGAATCAAGGCTATGCTAATCAGTAATGCATACAAGTCAAGTATTCACTAAGTGACTGTATACACAGACATAGTGCACCTGATGGTCTGAGTAAAAGAATAGAGTCATAGTCTTTCCCGACGAGGAAATGAACAACATTACTGACAAGCAAAGTTATAGTGTTGACCGACGAGAAAAACACAGAGTAACTCGATAGAAAGAAATACTGACGGAGAAGACAAGGATGGAGATCCTGATGAAAACTGAAGTCACACTGATGAAATAGTCAGTTATCACCAATAACTAACTAAAGTGTTGACTGACAGAATAAAGAGTTCAAAAAATGACAAAATGTTTAGCTGTCAAGAATCTAAAGATAGAGTTAACTGATACTTATCATTATTTTAATCATCCAGATAAAGTCAGAGATAAGTAATTGATTTAAAGCTACTTTGTCTAGTTGGCAAGAAGATCTCTACAAGATCAGACTAGAGATTTTCTTTAAATCTATTGGTGAGAATTATGGAACACGCCAAGATCAATAAAGCCAAGAAAAGAGGAAATCATGTCTATAAGAGACAAACCCAATTCACTATGAATTGTGTGTGTGGGGTGAAAAAGAAAGAGGAAAGATGCTAAAGGAAATTTGAAGGAGAAGAAAGTCTTCATTTCAGTCCCGATCAACAAGCTAAAGGAAGAGCTAGTTTCTACAGACACCGACGAGTAGTGAGACAAGCATCACAGAGAATAACAAGTGTGGAGCAAAGGTATATATTTGATTATATTGATCAGTGAAGTAATGGACCTAAAATAGATCTAAAAATATGCAATTGAGTTGTATGTATGAACAGATCATTAGTGTTTTAGTTTAACCATTGAAGCATATAAGTCTCTTAACTGAGTAGGACTTAAAAGTCCTTTTCAATTGAGATACATCCCAAGGAGTATCAAAAAGTTTGATCACAAAAGTAGCATTGGATATTCCTGATACCTATTGACAGGCCAAGTGAGTGTTTGATCAAGGATGGTAGCATTAGATGCCATATACTAGTTGACAAACTATTTCTCATTACTCTAACAAGGTCACACCTAACAGTGTGTTTGTAACCTTTAACAGGGTTGGCTCTTAACACAGAAAATTTGGGGTACTGGTCCTAGTGGTTTTTTCCCTTAATAGGGTTTCCACGATAAAAATCCATGTGTTATGAGTGTATGATTCATTTATTTACTATTTTGTATCTTACATATTTGATTCTGGATTTATCGGTATACTCTGCATATTTACTATTTTTTGGTAAATAGATGACTGCTTATCAGTGAATATACAGAAAAAGGTTTAACAGAGAAATCCAAAAAGTAGTAAATTGATCTAAGTAATTCAAGGCATTCATCTTGTAGGACAGAAGATAACTTGAGATATAATTTGTGGCTATAAGTTTAAAGGGTTGATTTAAGGATTAATTTTTGAGGCCACTGATTCACCCCCCCCCTCTCAATTATTACTAACAATTGGTATCAGAGCTTGTGTGCTTAGAAAGGAAGGTTTCAAGACCTAAGCTAAAGATCACAAGATGAACAGATGAGATGTGCCCAAGTTAAACAAAGATAATGTTGCTTCATGGCAGAGCAGAATAAGACTCCACTTATCAGGTATTGGTAATGATGTTACTCAATACTTAGATACTAAATATGTGTTTCCCATAGGAGCACCAATAGTTGAACAAATGAGAGAGAAGCATGAACACAATGGAATGATGATAGAACTTGCGTCCTCACTCTCCAATGCTGAATTTGAAGATTTCAAAGACTGCAAAATTGCAAAGTAGATGTGAGACAAATTGAAGCTTGTACATTATGGTGACAAAAATGTTTTGAGAGCCAAGGCAGAAAGCCTTAGAGGAAAGTTTGATGATCTCAAAATGAAAGAAGGTGAAAACATCACTCACTACAACACAAGAATCAAAGAGGTAGTCCATGCTATCTGAGGAGTTGGAGGTGTACTAGAAGAAGATACAGTGGTAAGTAAAATTATAAGAACCTTACTGCCTACTTATACTATTAGAGTATCTGCCATTCAATAAATGAGACCAGTAGAAAATAGCAATGTTACTCAAGATAGTTTGATTGGAAGACTAATTTCATTTGAGATGAATAACTTTGATAATAGTGTCTTACCAAATATAGAGTATGCATTCAAAACTTCTATAAGAATAAGTAAATCAAGTCATAAAAAGACTATGAGAAAAGATAGTGATAGTGAAAGTGAAGAAGATGACCTTGATGAAATTGAAGCACTTATGGCCAGAAGAATGTAGAGAAGGAAAGGTAAATTACCACTTGTTTGTTTTAATTGGAAAGAGATTGGGCACTTTGCTGCAAGATGTACTAACAGAAGAAAAGATGATAGAAGTAATGACAGATCATTTGAAAAGAAGTCTGACAGAGGTGATTACAGAAGCTACCAACAATCAGAAAGAAGAGATACCCGAGACTATAAGGACAAAGGAAAGAAGGCCAGTTACCTAGTAAAATTCAAAGATGATGACACTGACACTGAAGCTGATGAAGACATCGAGATGGTGTTTGTAGCAGTGAAAGATGATTTAGATGATGATGAAGAAAGGTATGTAGAAACAACTCTCATATCTAAAGTTAAAAAAAATGATGTTTGGATCATAGATAGTGGTTGCACTCACCATATGACCCATGATAAGCAAAATTTTGAAAATTTTGAATACTATAAAGGTGGTTGAGTAAGAATGGGTACTGACACACCTTGTCCAATTGAAGGTAGAGGAACAATAATGTTGAATAACCAGATAAAATGTGAAAATTATTATTGGGTAAATGGATTGAATTATAATCTATTGAGTGTTTCTCAGTTGAATAATTTAGGACACAAAGTAGCATTTAAAAATAAGAAGGCAAAGATATTCAATAAATCAGGAAATCTGATTGGTATCGGTGAGCAGAAAAAAGGTAACTTATTCTATATGAATGATACTGACATGACTTTTTTGATTGCTACAAACTAAGACATATGGTTGTGGCACAAAATATTATGTCATGTGAATTTTGACAACATGATAAAGATTAGCAAAAAGAGAAATGTCAGAGGCTTACCGACGATGACCAAGCTCGACAACATCATGTGTAAGAATTGTCAAAAAGGTAAAATGGCAAATTCTAGTTTTAAAAGAAAAATCCATACATTTGATGCAATTCTAGAATTAGTCCATACTTATTTATGTGGACATATGAGGACAAAGATTTATTATGAAGATAGATATTTTATTCTCTTTGTTGATGATTACTCTAGAATGATGACAATCATGTTTCTAAAAGATAAATCAGAAGTATTTAAGATGTTTAAATGGTACAAAGCAATGGTTGAGAAGCAAAGTGGTAAAGAGTTAAAATGCTTAAGGTCAGATAGATGAGGGGAATTTATTTCAGATGAATTCACTAACTTTTGTAATGAGCATGGAATCAAAAGACAGGTCTCTGCACCAAGAACACCACAACAAAATGGAATTGCTGAAAGAAGGAACATATCCATTGTTGATTGTGCAAGGACACTAATGATAGAGAAAGGTATCTTCTAGAGGGAAGCTGTCAGTACTATTGTTTACACATTGAATAGAGTATAATTGAAGAAAGACACCAAAAAGACACCTTATGAGCTATGGTATGGATACACACCCATTGTGAGTTATTTCAAAATTTTTGGCACTCAATGTTATATCTTAAAAGATGATAGAAATGGAAAAATTGACTCCAAGAGTGATGAAGGAATATTTTTAGGGTATTCTACCAAGAGCAAGGCTTACAAATGTCTAAATAAATCCTCTAACAAAATTGTTGAAAGTGCAAATATAAAGATAGATGAATTTGTAGAGAAGAATGAAAAGGAAAGCACTAAAGAACCATAGGAATACAGTAGATTCACTTATAATGAGGAACCTGACACTCTACCCGACCAAAAATACAGAGCTCCCGAGAAACAAATCATTGCAACCGAGCATCGGGCTGCAAATACCGACGATCAGAATATTGCTCAAGATGATGCACAAATTGATGGAGAACAGAATGAAGAACGAAATGATGATCAAGTTGATAGACAAAGAGTTGAACCTGTACTTGTTAGATATGTTAGAAGGAACCATCCATAGGACCATATCATAGGAGATAAAGGGGTCGGTATGAGAACTAGAAGTAAGTCTCTAAATACAAGATGTCTTATTTATGATTATGAGCCCAAATCTGTCAATGCTGCACTAGATAATGATGAATGGATAAGTGCAATGAATGAAGAGATTGAACAGATAGAGAAAAACAAGACATGGACACCTGTACCAAGACTAGATGACAAGAATGTCATTGGTACAAAATGGATATTCAGGAATAAGCTGAATGAGAATGGAGAAGTCACAAGAAATAAAGCAAGACTAGTATGCAAGGGGTATGCACAAGAAGAAGTAATTGACTATGGAGAAACCTTTGCACCCATTGCTAGGCTAGAAGGAGTAAGAATATTACTTTCTTATGCTACATATAAAGGATTCAAGGTATATCCAATGGATTTCAAGTCTGCATTCCTGATTGGAATAGTTAAAGAAGAGGTATATATTGAACAACCAGAAGGGTTTGTTGATCCAGAAAAGAGGGACATGGTATGTAAACTTCACAAAACCCTATATAGATTGAAATAATCACCCTAAGCCTGGTATGAAAGAATTCATTCCTATCTTATAAGTATTGGATTTGTAAGGACTAGTGAAAACGGTAATCTTTATTTGAAGGAAGATACTAATGCTAACATTTTGATTGCTGAGATATTTGTTGATGAAATCATATTTGGAGGCAATGATATGCTATACAAATCATTAGAAAATCAGATGAGAAAAGAGTTTGAAATGTCTATGTTTGGAGAGATCAAGTTCTTTCTTGGTCTACAGATCATGCAACAAGATGAAGGTATTTTCATTACACAATCCAAATACATCAAAGAAGTATTGAAATTATTCAAAATGGAAGAGTCCAAACCAGTTGGAACACTGATGGCAACTGGATGCAAACTGACAAAGGAGGACAAGTCATCAGAGGTAAATCAGACTTTATACAGATCAATGATTGAAAAACTCATGTATGTTGTACACACTAGACTAGATATTGCACATGTAGTAGGAATTGTTGTAGATTTTCTGCTAATCCCATAGAATCACATATGACTTCTATGAAAATAATTCTAAAATATCTAAAGAATACTGAGGAATATGGCTTATGGTATAGAAGAGAAGGACAATTTGAACTTAAGGTTTTTATCTTGATGACCAGAAGAGCACAACTTGAGGAGCATTATTCATGGGTGACAGACTTGTCACATGGATTTGCAAGAAACAAGGATGCATCTCACAATCTACTACAAAGGTGGAGTATGTTGCTGCTGCTACAAACTGGTCAATTATTGCATGGGTCAAACAGTTACTGGAAGGTATGCATATGAAAATTTTAGAACTAGTAATTATCTATTGTGATAATACAAGTGCAATAAACATCTCCAAGAATCCAATCATGCATGCTAAAACAAAGCATATTGCCATCAAGTATCATTATTTAAGAGAACAAGTTCAGGTAGAGGAGGTGATACTTGAGTATGTGCAATCAAAGGAATAATTGGACGATATCTTCACCAAGCCACTACCCAAGGATGAATTTGATTACTTGAGAAAGAGATTAGGGGTCAGACCCTTGTCTACTGGTCAGTGAGCTTACTAGAAGGCTGCATCAACCTACATATTATCAGAATATCATTCATGTTGATGCAAGTAGAGAGATGAACTTCAAAGATAAATCTATACATAACAAGGTATTCATCTACTTTGAGAAACAAACTTATTACTAATGGATTAGGAAATTCAAGGAATATATTATGGATAGAAAGGATCCACTTGACATAACTGTCAAAAGCTTGTTTGAAAAGATAAGATGTTTGGCATTTCTATCAAAGGGAGAGAAATATCTCATTATCATACTGATAAAGGGAGAAATTTTATCAATTATCATCTCAGTATATCCATCAAAATATCCAAAAGAAGAGCAAATACAAAGGGAGAGAAAATATCAAAAGACAAGAACAGTCAAAGGGAGAGAGTTTGACACAGAAGGATAACAAATCACACTAGAGAAAGAAAGATTCTACATCTATCTAGTAAAGGGATTGAAGACAGAAGGAATGCTACAAGAATCAAATCAAAGCTATTTGAGCTTACCGATAGCCAGACATTTGTAATAGTTACATTAGGAAAGCTTGATGAAACTATATATTTCATATTGTATAAGCAATAGTATAGTATGATAATGGAGTGTGTTTCCATCAATGCCAAAGGGAGAGATTGATGACATGTAACTAATTGAATGTTTAAAGATGTTAATTTTATGATCATGTAAGACATTAAATCAGTTAATGTATTGTATTTTCATTGATGTTAACTTGATATAATCTGTATGGTCATGAAGATACTGCCAAAGACTTCAAAGAACTGATGAATCAAGGCTATGCTAATCAGTAATGCATACAAGTCAATTATTCACTAAGTGACTATATACACCGATGGAGTGCACCCGACGGTTAGAGTAAAAGAATAGAGCCACAGTGTTGCTCGGTGAGGAAATGAACAACATTATTGATGAGAAAAGTTACAGTGTTGATTGATGAGAAAAACACAGAGTAACTCAATAGAAAGAAATACAGTGTTTCTTGACAGAGAAGACAAGGATGGAGATCCCAATGACAATTCAAGTCACACTGATGAAATAGTCAGTTATCACCGATAACTAACTGAAGTGTTGACTGATAGAATAAAGAGTTCAGAAAATGACAAAATGCTTAGCTATCAAGAATCTAAAACTATTTCTAAATCCTCTAACAAGGTCACACCTAACAGTGTGTTTGTAACCTTTAACAGGGTTGGCTCTTAACAGGGCTCACTTTAGAAGAGTGAAAATTTGGGGTATCGGTCCCAGTGGTTTTTACCTTAATAGAGTTTCCATGTTAAAAATCCATGTGCTATGTGTGTATGATTCATTTCTTTACTATTTTGTATCTTACATATTTGATTCTGGATTCATCGGCATACTCTACATATTTACTGTGTTTTGGTAAATAGATGACTGCTTATCAGTGAACATATAGAAGAAGGTTTAACAGAGCAATCCGACAAGTAGTAAATTGATAAATGTAATTCAAGGCATTCATCTTGTAGGACAGAAGATAACTTGAGATATAATTTGTGGCTATAAGTTTAAAGGGTTGATTTAAGGATTAATTTTTGAGGCCACTGATTCACCCCCCCTCTCAATTATTACTAACATGGCGTGTTTGAGAGAAAATGACATTGGGTAGGAGACTATGGTCTTTTCCCCTTGTGGGAAAATTAGAAATCTAGACCCCTCTTGTCACCAATCCATTTGCTTTATGTTAATCCTTTAGAGGGCCTTCGAAGAGAGAAATCTTTTGGGAACGAACCAAGTGGGGAATAAGAAAACCCAGCTACTCCACCCCACTATAATCAAAATATTTCTTCAATCCAAAGAGAGGAAAGACATGACTATTTCTATCTCAAATTCTCCTTCATTTGTAGGGCCTAGTGCCTAAATCTTGCTTGTGAGACTACACTTGATTGGGCACTTGTAGGGTTATCTTGGTCTCAATCTTGTTTACAAGACTACAAGTGGGGATACAATCAACTTGTGTAGGGCTGAGAGGTCTGAACCTCGCTTGCGAGACTATGAATTTTGGGTTCTTGTAGGGATACATGCCTCAATTTCACTTGCAAAACTACAAGGGGTAGCCACAAATGGAGAACCTTAAGAACTATTAAACTAGAGGCCTATCTGGTTCACCCCCGAAAGGTGATAATGTTTGTGCAAGGAAGATAATAACTTTCCCAAGATCACTCATACATTCATGCCACCTTGAGCATTTGGAGTTGGCTAATAGGACATCATGACTAGAGCCATTGTGTGCTTGGTGACAACTGCATTCTGATTACCTCTTTTGCATGTGCCTAAGCTTACACGAAAACATTTTCATGCTACATCAATTCATTAGGTAGGCTGTGTTTGAAGTGCTTGAACATTGACAATATCAAAACACAAACAAAACCTTCAACAAACAAATTTGTCACACTTTCTTGTATCCCTCAAGGTTTCTTTGTCCCTTGTTGGATTGTTTACAAGACATATGCTAGTTATTTTCTAGTTTTATTTTGATGAAATTGGTTCTTACCATTGAAAAAATCCACTAAAGATCAACCTAAAATAAAAAATCTGCCAAATCATCAAGACACTGTCTTGATTATAGACTATCATCTCCGCTCTGGAATTGATGTTTTCATAGATCACTGTCTGCGTAGATCACCATCTGCACTCTGGAACCACCATATGCATCTAAGACTGCCATCTCTTCTTTAAAATAGTGAGCTTCAAAATCTACAAAAATCTTTAAAATTTGGTCCTCTATGGGATATTGAAACCATTTGTCCTGAAACATTCATTTGCTCGATCAAAACTAGATTTTTTTCTATATGACATGATTGATTCCAAGAATCACAAGAACGCCAAGCTTCCAACACCTATAGTTTATAAAGAAAAAAAAGAAACTACTCACAAACCCAAAGAATATCAACACATCACCCAATCAATCAAGCAAGAAAATTGACAAGATCATGTAGAGCAACAAAGTCTGCAATTTCATGGCCAAATATCCCATCAATCGTGCCTTTGTCATCCTTGATCAATACAATTAGACAATCCTCTTGTTTCTAAAATCAATTCTTCAGTTCTTCCATCATCATCAAACATCATTCTTCCTCTTGGAGCATTAGATCAAACCTCTTTACTTCAAATCAAATAAAAGTCAAATCAATCCCTTTTAAGTTGAAAGACATTAATCAAAAGTATTACAAACCTTCATCTTCAAACAAATACAACATTTCTTGTAGACCATAAGTCTGTCTCAAGTTATTTGAATCTATTGGTGATATCCCATTTTTCTTGACATCACAAGTCTATCTTCGAGTAGAAAAGATATCACTTAATCCTTGTGTGTTTGTGTCATCAAAAGGTCTTGTTATACCTAGGTTTTGTTCTAAAAACCTTTGAATCAATATCAATCATCAATCAAGTTGGATCAATCATGAATCAAATAAATCCTTATTCAAACATCAATCAATCCAATCAATCTGAAATCAAATCAAATCAAGAATCATATCATTTCTCCATTCCCTTTCATTTCTTAATCCTACATCTTCTTGTCTTACATTCTTCTAAGTCTTCCATTGTATGGTAGTTACTCAATCTCAAGCTAGAAACATGAGGCGCGCAACACCCAACACTCCCTTTGACGAGGAGAATCCTTTTGCTCATCAATTCTTTCAAGGAAATGCAGTACATAATCACAATCAACCCAATGAATAAACTGAGTTAGTGGATCAAGAAGAAATACCTACACAAGTGAATTATTTCCTTAGAGATCCATATAACTTAGAAATGGTTGAAAAGACCATTAGTCAAAAAAATGGTTAAATCTTCTTAAATCCCATTCGAAATGGCATTACAATGCCCACAGACTTTGATGAATCACTCCTTACTCAAAACATCACCAAAGTCACAACTACTATGAGTGCAGCCATGGCTTCCAATTCAAATGCTACATCATCACGTGACACCGATAAAGGAATTGCTAGTGAACCTTCCATATTAATACCTATATCAACACCTATAACAACAACTACATCATCATTCCAATTGATACAAGAAAAAATCCAACAGATCCTAAGTGTGTTGCCAAACATTACTGTGCACAATAGCACTCACGCAATGATGAATGCCACCCAAGGAGAAAGTGCTAATGTCAACAACACGGGGCATATTTCTATGCCTTTGGCTACATCATCTATGTTTCAAACAATGGGCATGAAGAGAAACCAACACATCTAGAGTTTATCAATACATACCCAATTTGGAGGAGGAGGAGCTTATGTAAGACAACTACACAATTTGGAGGAGGAGGAGCTTATGTGCCACAATTTACTCTGCATAATGCTCCAGATTTATCCCAACAAGTTAATGAGCTAGAAAGTCTTGTGTATGGTTTATAGAAAGGGGGCAAAAAGGGTTTTCCTTTTGAAGAGATTTGTCCCTATCCATTTGACAAGTCCATCACAATGCAACCATTCCCCCCAAACTTTGAGATGCCTAAATTTGAGAAATACAAAAGTGAAACATGTCCTCTAAAACATCTCAAAGAATTTTACATCGCATGTCAAGAAGTTTCCTATAACGAAAATTACCTAAAAAGATTCTTCACTAGGAGTCTTGGAGGTGCAACTTTGGAATGGTTCATGGCCCTTCCTTATGGATCAATCTCTACTTTCTCTAATCTTGCAGAGAATTTTTTTGGACAATATTCGTATAATATTGAGCATCAAGCAACACTCAGCAATTTGTGCAATACTAAACAAAAGAATGGAGAAACCTTTGCTAGTTTCTTACAGCAATGGAGACATATTGCAAATCACATGCCATGGAAAATACTTGATAGTCACTTAATTGACATCTTCACAAAGAATTTGATCCCCGAGATGTCATTCCAACCTAAAATGTCTTCACTTGACACCTTTGAATCCCATTTCAAGAAGGGAAAAGATATTGAAGATGGTCTTTTTCAAAAAGGTAGCATCAAACATTATACTCCTTCAAACAATGATAAACCAAAATTCTGGAGTAAAAACAAAGTAGTTGTCAATGATGAAGTGACTGATGCCAAACATGTTCAAAATGTTTAGGCATCCAACAATAATAATCAGAATAATTGCAATAACAATCAGAATCACAACAACAATCAAAATTAGAATCAATATCAAAACAACAATCAAATAAACAATCAACAACAACCGTGCAACCAATCATATATGTTCCCTCGTAACAACAACAATAATGACAATAACAAAAATTGGCAATGATGACAATTCACAACATTAACGGAACCATTAGACATGATCTTTAAACAACTTGCGGATCAAGGAATGATAATCTATCCAAATACTTGGCCTTTAGATGAGAATCAACCCAAACCTACTTGGTATAGAGAAAATGAATATTGTGATTATCATCGCATCAAAGGACATGATACCAAGAAATGCATGAAGCTCAGATACTATGTCCAATATCTCATTGAAGATGGAAAAATTGAAGTTGAAGGCCAGAATGCATCCTCATCAAATGCAAAATTTAAAGTCCACAATTAGCCCTTTCTGCTACATAATCAAAACTATGCATCCAACACAATCCCATTTGATTACTCTACCAATACCATCAAAAGAAACAACCGAACATGTGGGAGTCTAGAAGAAAATGATATCTTTGGGTTTGACACTCTTTGTGGATGCATTGAAGAATCTGAAACACATGTCAACACCATAATCCTTAAAGCTACTAATTGTAATGCTATTAGACGTAGACCTAGAGTCAATGTCCAAGCTACTGATAAACCTTTTACATCTACAAATCCACCAGTTGCATCATCTACCACTGCTTGGCCTACCTCATGCTATGATATTTTGGCCTAGTTAGGAAAGACGCTTGCACAAATATCCATTCTAGAACTCCTGCGTACCTTTCCAATTCACGAAGAAATTCTTGAAGATGCTCTGAATGAATCCAGTGTTCCTAAAAATATCAACGTTGCTCAGTTCCAAGCCATGATCAGAAATTTAGCTGCACAAGAGAATCTTGTTTTTACTGACAAAGAATTCCATGGTCCTAACCTTCATCATAATAAATCCCTCCTTATTGAAGCCAAAATCCAATCCACTAAAATCAAACGAGTCCTTATAGATGGTGGATCTAGCCTAAATTTGTGCACATTGAAAATGATTCATAACATCGGTCTTTCTGAGGACCTTCTAGATGTAGACAAGAAAATCATAATAAAGGCCTATGATGACAGAGAATGAGAAAGAACAGGTTTGATCACACTACCCTTACAAGTGGGCCTAACCTTAATTGAAACTATTTGCCACATGCTGGATCTAGATCTACCATACGACATCTTGCTGGGATGACCCTAGATACATGCTATCAAAGGTGTACCCTCTACTTATCATCAATGCCTCAAGTTTCCACATCAAGGTAGAGAAATCACAATTCCCAGATATCCTGAACCCTTTCAATATAGAAATATATTGGAAGGAAAATAATCCAATTACTGTCCATTAAATGAGTTTGGCTGACATTTCAATAAAGAAACATCTGTTCTGGGAACTTCCTCAGCTCTAGAAAAGACATCATAGATACAAGCTAGTCAATCCAAAGGAAAGGGAAAGGTCACTGAATACAAAGCCTCTGAATCTGAAACAAATACCACCTTTATAGATCAGGGCATGGGAGAATACAAATTTGAAAGTGCTCTATACATCAGACAGCTCCCTTTGTCCCCAAGATCCTATGGGAGACCATCACTATTACCTCCCTCTATAGAGAAAGATCTCATGCATTGCAAGACAACCACTTTTCAACATTGGGGGTCCTTATCAGATGAGCACATGGAATACAATGTCTGTGATTGGATTTATAATGAAGAAGAAGAAAAACCAGTAATGTTCCCTATTGGAAAATACATCAAATCCACCCCATTGTTGAAAGCATGGGGTATCATGGCACTGGCCTTAATGCAAATGAAACTGGTAAGAAGAAAATTATAATAGAAAATGGCTATCCTTGAGGACACAGATTGGGTTCCATATAAACTAAGACTAATTTTTCCAAGGACTATTGTTTATCCACCTCAGATTCAGACACCAAAGAAGAGTTTTTTGAAGTCCCTTTCAAATATGTTGAAGATGATCTTGACAAATTTTCCCATGTCTTCACTATCACCCAAGCTGACATTTCATCTTTGTTTTCCCCTCACAAACCCTGAACTAATTGACTGGGATCATCAAGATTCACCACTAGCTTTGGACATTTGTGATTTGGATGAGGTAGTTTTATCTCTCTTTGGACTTAAGAATCTCTGAGAATATGAGCATCATATACATTTTAGTGAGGAAGCCTACTTCAGTAGCTAGGTCAATTCTCTTAGTCGCAAAAATGTCAATTAAAAAAAAAAAAAAAAAAATGAAAATACAAAAACATCCCCTAGTGAAAACCTCTCAGAGGAACCTTTGGATGAAGAAAAAGATAAAATAAAGGACGCATCCTCTAGTGAAAACCTTTTTGAGGTGCTAGAGGAGGGAGAAGCTGACATGCCATTGATATCATCAGAACCAGAAATG
This sequence comes from Thuja plicata, assembly GCA_018584345.1. Lineage (NCBI taxonomy): Eukaryota > Viridiplantae > Streptophyta > Pinopsida > Cupressales > Cupressaceae > Thuja > Thuja plicata. The sequence goes on from MU227701.1 coordinate 2,942,873, forward strand.
TCCTCTATGATTATTGAACACACTATCCTGATCAATCTAGGAACAAAAGCAGGTCCACACATCACTTACATTGCAGTCTCTCTCAGTGATCAAGAAAAGAAAGAAATGATGACATTCCTTCATAAACATAAAATCAACTTTTCTTGGACCTACAAGGACATGCCTCAGCTAGATATAGATCTTTTCATGTACTATTTTGCTGTGGATCCCAATGTGAAACTTGTTAAACAAAAACTCTGCAAGATGCATCCACAAGTAGCATTGGTAGTCAAAGTAGAGCTTCAGAAGATGTTGGATGCTAAAGTAATTTGACCTATAGACTATCCTGAATGGGTCTCCAATATTGTACCACTAGGAAAACCTTCCGGGGGCATCTGCATTTGTAGTGACTTCAGAGACCGAAACCTTGCATGTCCTAAGGATGATTTTCCACTTCTTAATATTGAAATTATAGTGGATTTTACTGTTGGACACGAGATGTTGTCCCTCATGGATGGATTCTCTAATTACAATTAGATCAAGATAGCACTAGAAGATAAACACAAGACTGTGTTCACAACACCTTGGGGTACCTTTTGTTATCGGGTGATGCCCTTTGGCCTTAAGAATGCTGGCGCAACATATTAGAGAGCAATGAAAACCATCTTCCATGACCTCCTACATGTCATCATGGAAGACTATGTGGATGATCTTTTGGGAAACTCCAAGACATGAGAATCACACATCCTTATCCTCACTACCATTTTTTAGCGATTGGAAAAATATAATCTTCGGCTAAATCCCAAGAAATGTGTCTTTGGAGTACAATCTGGTAAGTTGCTAGGATACATTATGTCATGACGCGTAATAGAAGTTGACCCAAAGAAAGTAAAATCCATCCTAGAGATGCCACCACCAAAAACATTGAAACAATTATGCAGCTTACAAGGAAAACTTCAGTCCATCAAGAGATTCATGTCACACCTGGTAGATAAGGTGCATCTATTTTCTCATCTTCTTTACAAGAATATCAAATTCCAATGGGATTTCTTATGTCACAATGCATTTGAGAAGATAAAAGGATATCTGGCTAATCCACCTATGTTGGTGCCACCTGTTGCTGGTCTTCCTTTGATTTTGTATATATCCACTACAGAGGTTACATTAGGTGCTCTGTTAGCCCAATTAGATGATACCAGAAAAGAGTGAGCAATTTATTATCTTGGCAGGACTCTTATGGTTATAGATTGAATTATTCCCTCATTGAAAAGGTATGTTTGGTCGTTGTCTTTTGCACACAGAAACTACAAAATTATATTCTCAATCATAAGATTCACCTTGTTGCCAAGATTGATCCACTCAAATATCTCCTGTCACATGCTGCTCTTATTGGTCGTACTATGAAATGGGTTATGATCCTTAGTGAATTTGACATTATTTATGTGGATAGAAAAGCTATAAAAGGACAAGTTATTGTAGATTAGTTAGTTGGAGCACCTTTTGATGGTAAACATCCACTAATCATACATTTTCTAGATGAATCAATCCTCAATCTTGCCCCGAGTACCCCATGGAAACTTTATTTTGATGGATCCTTTACTCAAAAAGGATCGAGGGAAGGAATCTTGTTTGTTACAACAAAAGGAGATCTCATCCCTAAATCTTATAAATTACAATTTCCTTGTACAAACAATATTTCAGAATATGAGGCCCTTGTACTTGGACTCTTTCAGGCCATACAATGGAAGATTCTCAATTTGTTGGTATTAGGTGATTCACAATTGGTTATCAAAAAAGTTATGGATGAATATCAAACAAAAGATGATAAGTTGTTTTCTTATTTCTGTACAATCAAGGACCTCAAACAACATTTCACTGACTTGGTCTTCCAAAAAATTCCCTGCACAAACAACAAATCAGCTAATGCAATGGCTACTATCGGGTCCCTGATCACCATGCCAGAACATAATACACGGTGTAAGTTTCTTGTTGAGAATCTTACGGTCCCTGCCTGTGACAAACTGAATTTTGAAATGGTGTGTGAAATTGTTGATCCTAATTCCCCATGGTACCAAGAAATATACTCCTACCTTCACAATGGACATACCCCACTTTTCTTAACCCCCAATCAACATAAAACCTTCATTTGACATGCTTCTCGTTACACAATCCTTGGTGATACCCTTTTCCAAAAACATTTCAATGGATCTCTTCTCAGGTGTCTAAATTCTCATGAAGCACAAATGTCCTTGGAGGAGGTACATCAAGGAATCTATGAGGCTCACTCTAGTGGAATCACTTTGGCCAATAAATTGTTATGCACTGGATATTACTAGCCTACCATGGAAGAGGATGCCTACAACTATGTGAAGAAATGTGTGCCTTGTCAGCAGCATGGAAATTTGATACATGCTCCATCCCAATCCCTTCAACCCACCATCACCCCTTGGCCTTTTTCCCGCTGGGGTCTCGAACTTGTTGGCCATATTTTCCCTAATTCTTCCAATGGCCATAAATACATTCTTGGTGCTACTGAGTACTTTACCAAGTTGGTCAAAGTTGTTCCTCTCACCTACACTACTGGAAAATAGATCTTCAAGTTTATTTTGAAATCTCTTATATATCACTATGGTATTCCCCAGGACATCGTTACTGATAATGGAGGACCTTTTAAAAATAAGGATGTCACAGAGATGTGTAGGAAATTCAGCATTACCCACCATAACTCTTCCAAATATTTTTCGCAAGGCAACAGTCAAGAAGAGGCTACAAATAAAACTATCCTCAAAATCCTCAAGAAATCAACCGATGAAGCTGGCTGCGATTGGCACCTTCACCTTAATCCTGCCCTTTGGGCCTACTACACTTCCATCCATACCCCACTAGATCCACTCCCTTTACCCTTGTTTATGGCATCAATTCTATTCTACCCATCAAAATTGAGCTCCCTTCCCTCAGAACTTCTCTCAAGAATCTTTTGTCCAAAGAAGAATATAAAGTTTCTCGCTTGCAAGAGCTTGAAATCCTTGATGAGAGATGCCTCGGTTCCCTAAACCACCTCCATGTGTATCAAAATTGCCTCCACCTTCAGTTCAACAAAAGGATCAAACCTCATCAGTTTGAGGTTGGTGATCTCATCCTGCAACACAATATGAAGAACCTCTAGAACCATGACAAGAAAGGAAAGTTTGAGCCTAGTTGGTTGGGGCCCTTCATAATCACGACAAAGTTTGAATCTGTCACTTATTAGATTTCTACACCAGAGGGAGAGCCAATCCTTGATCTTGTAAATATCGTGCATCTCAACTACTTTTATGCTTGATCCTTCAGCAGTCTGTTATACAACAGAAAACCATCAAAATCCAAAAAAAATCAGAAAACTGAAAAAACATCCAAAAAAATCAAAAAATTAAAAAAAAAGCATGAAAAATATAAAAGCATGAAAAAGTAGCAAAAAGAAAAGAAAAAAAAAATAGAAAGAGAAATAAATTTGTACATTTGTGAAAACCACTTCGGTGGCACAATGGATAAGTACCAAGGTGAAAACCTACCTCAGGCGCTATGTGTAGTCAGATCCACCATCTATTTCCCCCATCTTTCATACAACCTCCATCACCTTCCATAATAACTTCACTACCCATATCTGTGCAGATAGTCCCTTGATCGCTTTCCACTTCCACAATAAAATTGCATTCCCACATGACTAAGCTTACCCCATCAACACCGAGCTTTATTCCAGACATAGTGATCACAACAGTTTTTCACCAAATCAGAAAATAGATTGACTTTCTTAGTTTTATTCTATCCATAAGCAATTTCCAGTGAATTCCTATTTTAATTAATCAATCTTTTGCCCATCAGGATTCATCCTTCTGGTGTCAGATCTTTTATCAATATTCACATCAAATTTTTTCATGGAAAGAACTTTTGGATTGAACGACCACTTGGTTAGGATGCCTTTTTGTTGATTTTATCTTGTGTTTCAATGTTTCCTCATGATAGCCTCGATCTTTCATATCTTGGATCATTATGGTGAGTACCTATTGAGATACGTGTCATTTGTGGTATGATCTACTTGTCATAGATTGTTAGTGCATTTATGTTTGATGTTAAGTTATGACTATGTATGCCTCACTGGGGGTAGGATTCATGCATCCCAAATCCCTAAAAATATTTGTGTATTGCGTCTCCTCATGAGAAACATTTCATAGGTCTCATCATACCTGATAGCTTGCATTCTTGTTCCTAGCAACCTATTTGTCTGAAAGTCTAGTCCACACAAAGGAACCATGTCACTTGTGTTTTGTAGCACATGGTGCATAACTCCTTTTGCAAAATCAAACTAGGGTGTGCTCTCCAACATTAACATAGTATAAATCCCACTGTCATCATGTAGATAGGATTTCATTTTAGCTTATTTCCCTTTTCATTTTTCTCTTGGAAAGGTTTCTGTTTATTCCCCTATCCAGCTACCTAAGTGATTCTATTAGACCTATTTGATACACACAAAAAAATTGTCCTCACATGTTCCATTTTACATTACATTCATCTTGTTCTTGCATTCATCCATTTTGTTGCATTGTATTATTAGTTAAATTCATTAGGTTAATTTGTTAATCATTATCCATTCAGTCCATTAATCATTAGTCATTATAGTTGCATTGTTACTTCATTAATTATTAATCATTATAGTTCCATTACGTCCATTCATTAATCAATAATCATTATCATTTAAGTCCATTCATTAATCATTTAAGCCCATTCATTAATTATTTAAGCCCATTCATTAGTCATTAATCATTAACATTAATTACACATTTACTCATTACACATTATTCATTTATATATCATCACACTGCATCATTACACATAATATACATCCATGTATAAGCATTTCACATATATCATTAATCATCATATGCATCTCATCCCTACATCACAAATAGGTCAACATAATCATATAAATTTATCTCATCATGCATGTTAGTCATAAACATCATATACATATAGAATCATAACACATAATATCCATCTTGCATAAACATCACATATAATCATATCACAACATAAAGAATATCACCATCATAAAATTCCATGTATATATAATGTCCATCATACATCAGTGTCTCATCATATCATACAAAATGTGTGTCAAAATGGTCTGAAAGAGTCATCATGGTGGCTGTAATGGCCCCACACCCCTACTAGAATGGGGTGGTAACCCCATTGATCCCTGGGAATCCTGACCTGTACTCTGGGATGCAAACCTCTCTGAGTACACTGGCTCCCGCTATCCCTACGACACCACTCTATGATATAGGCCCATGTAGTATACTGCCTCCCATCATCTCCTGTCGGCATCCCTCTATGCTGCAAATGCATCTTCTAGTATGTGTCCCAGACCTCTAGTTGTACCTTCCTGGCGAGCTATATCCCTCTCTACCCTATAACTCTCTTCTTGTCTCTATGTAACATCTTGCTGTGCTGTCAAAGCTGCTATCTATGTTGACATGGCTGCTAGCTCCTCTCTTGCCCCCTCCTCATGTCCCCCCATACCAAACTCTCTTCTATCCATCCGGGCCTATAGAAGGTCTAGTGCCCTCTGTGCACCATCCCCATGTGGTGTCTTTGCTACCAAATCCCCCTGTACTTGGGCTGGCTTCATTAGTAAACTACTCATTGTGGCCTGAGAGGTGGCCAACAATCGCTTTAATCTAAGGATCTCTTCCTTTAAAGTACTCTTAGTCGCCTGAGATATAGCTAGTAGTCCTTGTACCCTCTGTAGCTATGTTTGTAGGCTATCTCGCTCTGCCAATATTGTATCATGAACCTCCTAGGCTATGTAGCCCACTGGTGGTCCCTGTCTATGTGGCCCTTGTTCCTATCCCTATCTTTGTCCTTGTATATTTTTGGGATCACTGGTGGTTGTCTCCCTGCAGGTATCTCTACCTGTCCTCATCACCTTGGGACTACCACTCTCCTCCAGACTCTCCTCCCCCCAGCCCCTCCTCCATTTCCTCCCTCCTCCTCATCATCATCACCATCACCATCCTATCCTCCTCCCTTCTCTCCCTCCCCAAGCTGCTCATCATCCTATACCACTCTAGGAATCATCAATCTGATAGGCCTATGAGTCACCTACCACTGTGCATATGCTGGCACTACTCCTGTGTCCTGTAATGACTCTCATGCTCTGACCCATATCAACCCTAGCATGCCCATCCATGATCCCCAAGCTCCCCATAGGTCAACTCCAATCCCTAGATGTTTCCCACCTCTCGAGTCACCAAAGGATGAGAAAATCCATCTGACATGACCTCCTGAACCTATCCCATCTACCTTTGTACCCTCGAAGGCATGTACCTGCATATGATATAGGACCTGCATCCTATTAGCCAATAGTCGGTCTGTACAAATCTCAAATAATAGGATTCATAATGATCATCCTCTGTATATCCATCCCCTTCCTTCTATGGGTCTTGATGGCCCCATGACTCACATCCTACATATCGTGCCTATTGGAGATTTGATTCTGAAAAGTTGATTGATTGTATGTTTGTCATTGATGACAACATATAATACACAGTAATACTTCTGTATGTACTTATCCATATGATGACATGAATACTAGCGTGGATAGATACATTTTGTTGACATGTTTACTATGCTATATTCATACACGCAGACCCAGATATGAAGTTTTAGTAAAGATATGTAATTCTATTGTTGATGGTTATAGTTCTGGAGGAATAACGATTTAAGGCTGATGTATGTACCATCTTGATCAAGTTGCGCCTATCTTTAGGATATGCATGTGTATATTCATGATGAGTTATGAGTTGTTGATATTAATCTAAATGCGCCAAACATGTTTCAAGAATATTACAAAGTTATGGTTAAATTGATGAAGCCGACTTAGTGAAGCGATGCGTCTATTCAGTTAGTACTTGTGCAGTTGTAATTATGCTTGTGTGCTTAGTAGAGCTGATAAGGATGTTATGAAGAGTTGTCTAACAGGTCCCATGATCTCATACTTGGAGTATGTACTTATAGAAGGTCATTTGTAATAAGAAGAGTTGTGAAAGCCAAAGATTAGAAAAGAAGAGCAGAGTGTTAAAGCAGCAGAGCTATATTTATCATATGTTGATAATATAGATATTGAATTTGAAGCTTTCAAAATACAGATAAGATTGTTATAGTTCTTTACAAGAGGTTAAAGCATCAGCGCATAAAAGGAACTAATCAGAAAAGCAGTGTCACAAACAACAGTTCACCTTGTTGATACAATGTGTATCAAATAACCAGAAGGTTTTAGCCTTCACCACTTGGACAGTGAGTCCAACACCCCTAATAGGGTTATTATAAAAGACTCCTAACAGGGTCTGACCCTTAACCAGGTCACTATACTACTGCATTGTAATGTACAACTCCTAACAGGGTTGGAAGATCTTTTAACAGGGATCACTATAAATAGTATAGTTCTTTGTGGGTACTAATTCCCACTGGGTTTTTTACCATTTGGTTTCCTCGTAATCAAATTGATGTGTTGTGTAATGTGTTATCTGTATGTGCATTTACATTGTATCAATCTGGATTAATAAGTTTAAGATAAAGATTTAAATTTGCTGATAACTGATTCACCCCTCCCCTCTCAGTTATCCATGAAGTATTCTAACAATTGGTATCAGAGCCAAGTGCCTTGAGAGAAAGCCTAACAACTTAAGGTAGATCAGATGGCATACTTCAGAAAAGAGAGTCCTAAGTTTGATGGAGAGAACTATCTGGATTGGAAGAACAAAATCATAACACATATACAATGTGTTGGCTTTGAGATATTTGAGATTGCTACACAGGAGGTTGTAATCCCATCTCTGAAAGACCTTGCAAAGGATGATGTTACTAATAGACAAAAGGAAACATTTACCAATAATGCAATTGCCAAAGAAGCCCTAATCAATGCCTTATCTGACAGTGAATTTTCTAAAATCAAGAATATTGACAAAGCATATATCATATGGAAGTATTTAGAAGACATGTTTGAAGGAGATGTTCAAGCAAAGAATGCATGTAGGAAGACATGGAAGAAGAAATACAACAGTCTTGAGATGTTACCTGAAGAGA